>CM055831.1:28815364-28834922 GCA_029582265.1 Zoroaster sp. YZ-2022
GGGTAACAACCAGGTTTTTACCTATAGAATGTAAAAACAAAAAAAATACAAACTTGTAACTTGTTTGCTGTGTGGAACAAATCCTAACGTTAGTGTTGACATGATTCCCTAATTCCCGTTAGGCCTTCACAGTAACCGTAGTACACAAACATTCAATAGGCCAATGCAATGGGGCCCGACATGATTGTCCCCCTTAATTTTTTAAAAATATTTTGTCAAACAATCCAACAAGACAACACCTAAAGCTATGTTTAGAAACTTTTTTTTTGTCAATGCTTTGTAGTTGTGTTTCAGACAAAACCCCTAATATTTGACTTTTCGACGGTGTTTTAGCTAACCTCCTTTTAATCCCCTTTTTTGCCCCTTTGGGTTTTTGCGCGTGCGCAGCCCCGTACTGGGAAAGAGGTGTTACAACTGTTTAACATAGGTACGTGGTTCGAGCGAGCTTTGGGTGTTTCCCAGTTTGTTTACTTCTAAACCGTTCGCACCATGAGTAGGTTTTTTTTCACAAGTGACGGATATGTTGAGTTATGGGCAAAACTTTTTAACATTTTTTTCAAACACAGTAATTATTTTAAACCATAAAAGTTTTCTTGACTTAATAATTTAGCGGGATTGAAGATTTCAACACAATCTAACCAATTTGAAAAAAAAAAAATCGTAAAAATAATTGTAATTCGCTTCATTCGGGGGGAACAGTGACGATATATCAGCAAACATATAGGGGATTTAAATTATCACGATTTTTTTTACATTAAATGTTTGCTTTAAGGATAACCGGTATGTCCCTCTCCCAAATCAAATATAATTCGTTTGCTACTTAAGTGTTCATGTTTGTTTCTCACTTCCAAAAGCTGAAAAGACGTTCTAATTTTTGTTTCCATGGAATTTCGACGACTCGAATGGCTTTTTTTTTAATGCGATAAAATTTTTAATCGCTTTTTCCGATTTTAAAATCGATAAATATATAAAGGTTCTTGATGTCGTAACAAAAAAAATGGTACCCAATATTCGATATTTTTCCCCAAAAACCTACTACTGGGGGGGATAATTTTTTAAAAGCTAAACGATGTGTTTTTGAAACATTTTCCCTCAGTATATCATTTTGTGGGAATTGCCATAGAGGTCAAAATCAGTCAACTGCCTTTTTTGACTGTTGCCCCAAAATTTTGGGGGCATTTTTGACTGGTTTTACTGTCATTTGATCCCCCTAAATTACAAGACAATGTTTTTAAAAAAAACACAGTAAATGCTTACTACTTTAGGTTTGACAATGTTTAAATGTTTGATTTTTAAAGGGGAACGTCATGATAAATAAAATCGAATGTAGTTTAGAAAAAGTGATTGCCAAAGTCCCCACATGAAAGGCCATATTACCGTTTGTGCAGAAATGAGTTGAATTTTTCAGTCTGTGTTTAATTTAAACTGGACATAAATTTCCAGTCTGTAAAAGTCTGTTTAATCATAATGATACCCCTTTAATGCCCAGATATCCTTTGGCAAGTACTTTTTTTTGACGATTTTGCCCTTTTTAGAATGGGGGGTTTAAAAGTTATCCTGAAAACAAAATATTTTTTTTCTTTTTCGAAATTCAAAAAAATTATTTCCTTTTCGGACTTAAAACTTTTAAACACTTTGAGCTGAAAACTTAGTCACGGGTTTGGTTTGTTTAACAAAACCTTTGAATAAAAGTAAAGATTACACAGAAAGCTCTATAGTCTTCCCAAGGATAGCCCCCCTCGTTTTTTGGAGGACATCATTGGCCCATCATAAAAAGTCTCTATCACCCGGAGCATTTTAAATTTTTTTTTAAAAATTGTGAATTGTTTGGGAATACGCCTTATTTTTTTTTAATTGACTTTTAAATTTGTCCCTTTTTTAGCCAGTACATATTTTGGAAAAAATAAAAACGTTACAAAAAAAAGCAAACACCCCCAATTTTGAGGCCAACTGACCAAAACCAAAATTTTTTTTTCCTATTTTTTAGTAAACTGTATTATAAAATGAAATAAAAATGATGAAAATAATTTACAAAAAAAATGGGGGGACAATTTTTAAGAAAAAAATCCCCCAAAAATTTAGTCTCAAACTAGCTTATAAGAAGAAAATGTCACAAAAAATGTTTTTCATTGGTGTGGACCATCGGACTTTTTAATTAGTTGTTTCCCAATAAAAAAAAAGGTTTTCACAGAAACCAAGACAAATTTTCTTGGTAATCCTGCGGTGTTTTAGGGGGATATTTGAAATGTTGAGTCATTTATTTGGGGACTTTTTTGATGCGCTTAGACTGCCCCCTTCTGGGAAGGACCCTAAATTTTTTACAAAGAAAGGGTTTTTTTCATTTGTGGACCCTCTGAGACATCTTAACTGTTTCTTTGTGAAAGGTTTTGCCAAAAATGTCACAGACAATGGCTCGGGTATTCTCTGGTATTTAAAGTCTTTTCCTTGTGAAGGATTTTCCACAAATGCCCAAAAATGGTTTCTCATTGTTGTACCCTCTGATGACGTCTTAGACTGTTTCCCTCGGAAAGGTTTTCCCAAATTTCACAGACAAATAGTTTCTTTTTTGGTGTGTAAAATTTGATGCATTCTTATGATTTCCCTTTGGGGTGAAGGATTTCCCCAAAATTTTACAAAAAATGGTTTCTCATTGGTTTTCCCCTCTGATGCGTCTTGTTGCTTCCATGTGAGAAATTTGTCACAAATGTCACAGAAAATGGTTTCTCATCAGTGTGTAGCCTCTGATGACATCTTAAATGATTTCCCTTTTGAGAAGGATTTGCCACAAATGTCACAGAAAAATTTTTCATCAGTTTTACCTCTGTGACTTTGATTGCCTCCCGGAAAATTTTTCCAAAATGCCCAAACAAATGGTTTCTCATTGGTTTTACCCCCCGATGAAAAGATTCCCTCCTGTGAAAAGATTTTCCCCAAATGTCACAGGAAAAGGGTTTTCCCATTGGTATGGACCCTCTGGTGACGTCTTAGACTGCTTACTTGTAAAAATTTGAAAAAATTTCACAAAAAATTTTTCCATCAATGGTACCCTCTGATGCGCTGAAATTGCCACCATGTGAGAAGGACTTTCACAAATGTTACAAACAAAGGGTTTTCCCATTGGTGTCTACCCTCTGATGACGTTTTAGACTGCTTACTTGTGAAATAATTTGCCACAAATGTCACAAAAATTGTTTCTCTTCGTTAGATCCTTTGGGATGACGGGATTCAGGTTAGAAACAAAAGTAACCTTGTCTTTGGGTGGATTTCTGACTAAAGTAGCTTTCTGGAAAAAAAATAATTAAAAAAATATTTATTAGGCGGGAATTATAGTATAACGGGTTAAAATTTCCCCCAAAGACCCTCCCCAATGGATTAACAGAATGACTAACTGATTGTTGGTTTGATAGTCTGGGGCTAGTGTACAAATAAAAAACCATCATCAATTTAAAAAAAAATTTTTTTGCTGAAGCGAAAGTTCTTTTTTACTATAAACTTTTTCGAATGAGGTTAAAATACAAACCATCATACAAAACAAAAGGGTGGGAAGGTGTCCGGGGCCCGGAAAAATGATTAAAATGAAAACAGACTGAGAAAAAAACAAATGTAAAAATGTCGGGAAAAGCAAATGATAAAAAAAAAAAAGTAGTTTCATTCCCTTCTTTGAAATTGGTTAGATATAATAAAATTCTGTTATGATCTTATAAATTTCAATTTCCCCATAATGTTGTCAAATAAAAAAAAAACTTTCAACTTATTATAAAAAAAATTTCCCCACCCAAAAAATTTCCCCTTTTGATATGTTTAAAATTAATCAAGTTTTAACAATAAATTGGATCAATTTAAATTCATTAAAAGTATAATTAAATCAAAAAAAAGAGATCAGTACGAGTTTGCCCCGTCGAGTTGACGCCCCATAAAGTGAGTTTACTGGTAGGGTTGGCAAATTCGAGTGTAAAAAAAGTACGAGTTGACTCAAAATTCGACTGCAAGTAACATTTACTGGTTACTGGTGTGGTGTCTTTTGGGGGCTTGATGCCCCAAATTTCAGGCCCTCTTATTTCAGAAATTGTGTGTCAAACCACATTCATCCAAATTATATCTAAATAAAAATTTTATATACTGTAAATATAATCGTAAAAGCTTATTTATGCCCCAATTTTTGTCCAAAAACCCTTCCGACCACCACTTTTCCCGTTGCGCCCTCTTGATCATGTGTTTACTGTTTTTCCCCTTCACCCGGGCCGGCCCAAAGGGGCCAAACTCCCCAAAATACAAAAATTTTTCCTTTTTTCCGTACTACGAAGCCAAAACTCAAATACACTTTAAAAATTTGATTTACGCTCATTTTTTTTTAAAAAGTGTTTCAAAAATTTATTTCACTGATTCAGTAATATTCACCGAAAAATCACCCCAAAAAAAAAAGTTTTTCGGAATTGTGTGCGCAATGAATTATGTGATTTGGGGTTTGGGAAAAAAGGAAAAGAACCCCGGCATTTTTGTCCCAAAAGTAAAGGAGGATAAATGGTTGGCTAGAAAGGGAATTTTTTTTAAAAAACGTATTATAGCAAAATTATAGAACAATAGAAAATTTTTGAAATCAGTTAAATTATGAATAGAACATTTTTAAAATTTAAAAAAATTATATCCCAAAACTACGAAATTTGGGAGGAATTCTCATGATTTCTGGATATAGCAGAAGGCAGCGGTGGGGACAACAAATTTTAACTTTTTCTGTCGTGTTTTAGGATATTCTGTGAAGGAAATAAAATTTAAATATCATGCTTTTAGTAATTATAATTCCCATTTTAAAATTTTAAAAACAGCCCGAAAAATGATCCTAACGACTAAACTGGCGGGGGGGAATTATACTTTAAATTAACTTGGATTTAATAAGTCTTGGAATTGTGCGCGCAATGAATTATGGGAGTGGGGTTTTGGAAAATTTACAGCTGGTACCCGTGACCTCAATTGGTTAATTTTATTTCGCTTGGCCAGGGGTTCGACAAAAAACCGGGGGCCACGTATTTTTTATGGTAACCAAATGCAAATGGTGTGTTGATGGACTTATGTACCAAAACTATGTGCCAATGTTTTTATTTAACAAGTTTAATTGTTAGAACAGTATAAAAAAACCTAAAATTTTCAGTTTAAACAAGTTTTTTAATCGTAAAGAAAATCTGATTTAAATAATTTGTTCGAAAAAAAAATTTTTCATAAATTTGTGATTTTATTCAGTAGACCCTAAAATTGGGATACACCCCTGTTTAGAGATCAGTAGTAATCGGCTCTGATACTCACAGAGCCATGATACTCAAAAAATGATGCGCCCTTTTTCGGGTAACACCGTTTATCGGTTTGTCGGGGGTTTTTTGCAAAAAAAAAGGTCCGGGTTTTTTTTATTGTCATGATCGTCGAAGGTCGGGTTGGACATTTTTTTTCTGGTATGAAAATTTTTGTGGATTTTCAGGAATGAAGTGATCGACGGGGATTTTATGATTGTGGCGGGGGAGGAAAAAATTTAAATTCCTTTTATTAGTGTCTTTTTGTTGTCGCAGTTTTTAAAAAAAATTTTTTTGCTTTTATTGATTAGCTCGTTTTCCCACATGTATGATAAATGCCGGCGTTTCTGTATGTGGGGTAATCTAAACCATTTCAAAATTAAACCCACAGTGCAATGCGTGGGGCCTCGAAAAATGTTTTTTTTTAACCCCGATGGGGGAAGTTTGGTCAGTTGCCGAACCATGGGCCCGAACTTCCCCGGCAAAAGCCCCAAATTAAACATGCTTTTTGAAATTTATATCCAAATTAAGTGCCAACATTGTAAAAACCGGACTTATGTTTTTTTTTTAATTGACAACATACCCTTATCGTAAAAAAAAGGTTTAAAATTTAACTTTCCACAAACTCCGCATCGCCCACCCCGGAAACCCGGCCGTGATGACATGGACATCTTTATGCTTACTGTGCGTTGAACGCGGATGGGTACCCTAAAAACACACTTCGTGTAGGGGCCCTTTTAAATTCTCAATTCGTAAAAAATAATCATTTTTTTTAAATTTACGGTTTCACACTAAATTCAATTATGACCCCTATGTCCCCCAAAATTAAACACAATCAAAAGGGATGGACCCCGCTGTTTTCAAGAGGGGAAACACAAAGGAAACGGCGGAAATGGGTTTCAACCGCCCCCTACCAGATAAAACACAGTGACGTCGAACGAAGTGTGGGGTTTAACCCGTATTTCCCGGCGATTTTTTTTTCCCTTTTCAATAAAACGTGTTGTATGCCGAGTGCAACAGCCGACTGCAACGTTAAACCCCAGTCCCCCTTTTTCGGTCCAACGCCTGGCGTTGGGCCCCCCAAAGCAACAGAGTAAAAAAAATTGTTCCTTGCTCAAAAAAATTTTTCTCCCCGGCTTTTTTTTTTTGGTTTGGTGAATTTTTGGGTTTTTTGGATACAAAGACGGACCCCCATTTAGTTTAAAAGCATAAAAATTGGGAGTTTCCCCAATTATGCCGGGAGGGCGTTTTTGTGTTGCGTCTTTAGAGCCCCCGAGCCCCTTTTTCATCATTTACTCATCCGAGCATGGAGGAAAATTCCCTTCCTCCTTATTGGCAATTGCTGGTAACAATGGGACAATGGTGCCATTGGTCTATAAATCTTGATTCGCCACTTTACAAAATTTCAATGGAGAACAAAAAAAAGGTGTGGCGGGTTTTACAGTGCCCAAACCCCCAACCACCAATCAGGTGAAGGGTGGGTTAGGCATTCGCGGCGTCCTGTGTTTGATCTGGTTTCGCGCGCCCGGTTGAGCCCCCATTTCCAGCAGAATCTTACGGAGGTTTAAAAAAATTAAAACAATAAACAGGCATTTTGTTGCAAACGATTTTTAACCTGTTTAAATTATGGTAAAAACCAAACACTGACCGATATAAGCACCCCCTGTGCATATTGTTTATGTTTCAAATGGGTTCTCAACGGGCGCCCCAATCCGTAACACAGTGACGTAAACCCGAAGTCCCTGATAGCCCACCCCCGCTATCTCCGACTTTTAAAAATTAAAAATTAATAATTTGGTTATATGCCCCGTATCCCAAAAAAGGGTGTCAAGGCGCATTATATTTTTTCCCTCCTGAGGTCTTCATTCCTGAAACCACCCAGCTCCCGGGGGGTTAACCATGCCCCTCACCCATATGAGAAAACCAACCCCCTTTCCCGGATTTTAACCCCTGGGGGGAAAGAATTTAAAAACAACCCCAAAAGGGGTTTTCCCTCCGAAAGGACAATGGGCTTCCACAGCGGGGGCCACGTCTTCCGATGCCTTTTCCCCGGGGTCGTTCCCGTCAACCGAGCATGCATAAAAAGCTCCCGATCTGCGGTGAAAAAAAAAGGGGTTTATACGTACGGCCCCCGAGGGAACGGGTTTTTAAAAAGTGGCGAAACCCCGACATCCCGACAATTTGGGGGTTTTATAATTTAGATTTTATTTCTTTGAACATTTTTAGAAATCACCAGTGGTTAAACGAAAAAATGTTTATTTAAAAAGTAATATAACCATTAGGTTTCAATAACCTTTCCCCGATCGGGCGACCATTCGAGTCAGGTTCCCCGAAAAAAATTTAAAGGCCCGGGAAATACGGGGGGGTTTCGAGCCTGGCAGATGGGAAAAAGGCACCGCGCGCGCTCGGGATCAAGAGGGCGTGGTGCCCTTTGCATATTTCTGAAAAAAAGTGATTTGCTTTTTTGAGGGGGTTTAATGTTTGAATGAAAGGGGACGTTTCACAAAGAAAAAATGAGAACAGCCACATTGAACATATCCTTACAAATGCATATTTCACTGGCGACCTTTGTAGCAGGCACGTGGGAAGTTAAATTTTTGGGGCACTTTCCCGGCATGCTCTTATGACCAAATTTTTTTTAAATTTTTTGTTGGTATGGGGTGGCCCCCTAAATTTTTGAAACCTGACATTTTTTGGGGGGGGCCCGGCCCCAAACTGTGCCCCATTGTCCGTTTTTTTGGGTAATTTATGTTTGATTCAGAAAGTAAGAAATTGATCCCATTCAAATGACACTTAAAACATGACTATTGTAAAACCCAATCACCAATAAATTGCCCTGTTCTCGTTAAACAATTAATTATAAACCCAAACGGGGAAAGATTTCCAAAAAGTGAGGCAGTTGGTTTATTGTAAAGCTTTTTTAAGTTTTTTAAAGTGATTATGTTTAAACTGAACATTTTTAAACTCTACCCCCCATTGGGGGGTTTTTTTTAACCAAATTAGAGGGGGGCTTTATGAGGGGTTTGTTTGAATATAGTGGTCATTATTCTGAGACAGTTACATGGTGAAATAAAATTTCAAACCAAAATAGAAAATTGGTAGAAAGGATAAAACTCCCCCCTCAAAAATTTGCCCCCCCCCTTTTTTTCCCATTTACCACCTCGTCCAGCGATTTTAAAGGTGTTTAATTTGTTTAATGTGCGTAGTCAGTTCCTGATTTTTTTCCCAAAAATTATTTAAAAAAAAAAATAATTAAAATAAAAATAAAATTAATGAAAATAAAAATTTTCAATTTGGTTCGAAAAAAAGAACAAAAATTTGCCGGGTTAAGGAAACAGAAAATAAGATAAAAATAAAAAGAATACGGTAATGCTTTTAAAATTTTTTATTAGGTATGGCAAAACTCAGGTCTTGGTTCGGGGGAGGGGGAACCCTCCCGATGGTTTAAGGGGAAAGGGATACAAATTGGTAATTTAAAACTTTTATGGTATCTTATTCTTTGAATCAAGAAAAACATTGAAGGGAAAAATACAACAATGGGAAAGTTGGGAAACTGCTTCTTTATATCCCTCTTTGAAACAAGATATAAAATTTAAAAATCCCTAGGTATTCTGGTGGAACCTTCCCAAAACCATCAGACTTTAAAAAGCTTATCTTCAAAATGCCCCTGCATTTTTTTTGAATTTTTTATATTCAACATTTAGGGTATGGGCCCTTCTTGCCAGGTTGTAATTTTTTCCCCTTTGAAGAGGGGGAAATACAAGTTTTAACTGCTGAATTTTCCCCAAAAAGTGCCCCCCGGGGGATTTTGCAGGATATTGGGGGTTAGGGGTTAAAAAGGGAAAAACAACATTGTAATTTTTGGGAAAAACTTCTACAAATTTTGCTCTTTGAAGATAACATTGAGGGGGGTATAACATTGGTAATTTTGGGAAAAATACTTTGTGAACTTATTTTGAATCAAGATATACATTGGGGGGTACACATTGTAAATTTTGGGCCCAAAATGCTTCTATAGTATGCTTACCTCTTTGAATCAAATACATTGAAGGAAGGTACAGCATTTAAATTTGGAAACTTTTTAAAAGTGTTTTTTTGAATCAAGAAAAATTGAAGGGAAAGACGTTTTAATGTTAAAAGCTTCTATAGTACGGTATGTTTCCTCTTTTAATCAAGATATCCCTTAAAGGGGGTTACAACATTTAATGTTGGGAAAAATGCTTCTGTTCTTACTCTCTTTTAATCAAGATATAAATTAAAAGGGGTGGTTTGATCGAATTGGTAATGTTGGAAAAATTTTTCTATCAATCTTACTTCGGGGAAACAAGATATAAATTAAAAGGAAGGTGCATTGGTAATGGGAAAAAAACTTATATTTGTTACTCTTTGAATCAATTAAAGGAATAAAATTGGGTTTTTGGCTAACGTAGGGCCACTTTTAATGAAAGGAAAACCACCTTTTTAAAAGCTTATAATGGGGGCAAATACCAACCTCTTTATACACTACTAATTTTAATCTTTATCCCCCCAAAAGACTTGCCCAAAATCTCTTTTAAAGTGGCCCTTGACATTGAAATACGAGCATGCTCTTTGAATCAAAATATATGTTAAAAGGAAATAACATTCCCCTTGGTAATGTTTGAAAACTGCTTCTATGACAGTTTGTCTCTTTGAAACAAAAATTTACACAACATTTAAAAAAAAAACCCATGAACGTTTGCTTACACTTTTCTATAATGCAACAATAGTGAAAATGCTTGTTTCATGGAATATGGAAAAAGTACTCTTTTTATATTTAAATGGAAATTTTTTCATTTTTTAAATTATTACAGCAGATAAAAAAAAATTTCTGGGAGATTCATACCCTCAATTTTCACAAAAAAAGTTTTTTAAATTTGAACATTTGGTAATTTTTTAATTTCCAACCCTTTATAGCTAAAAAAACATCATTTTTAAAATATGACAACTTTCATTGTCACTGGTGGGGGTAATTTTGAAAGCTAAACGATGTGTTTCAAAAATAAATTTGTATGAGATAATATCGCTATTATTTTTTATTCATGCATGATTGCTTTAGCCGAAACCACAGGTATTTCTGCTCTACAAGCCCAAAAACATTTGTTTAAATTGTTTACTATGAATAACACCGAAAAAGCAATTTCGGTGTCTCTTCCCTCAGATATTGGAATAATGTTCATAGTTTTAGGGGGAAATTCGGGATCGGGAAAAAATGAGCTGCCCCAAAGGTTTTGAAGGCTTTATTTCATGTGTTTCACAATGTTGTGTCATCTAAAATTCTGTGAACTATTTATTTCAAAGGAAAACAGATTTTCAGGGCATTTTTAGGCTAAAGTTTTCATAGTGTATTTTTGAAAGATTCCTTTTGTTTTCACGTCCAAAAACTGAAAAGACGTTCTAATTTTTTTTCCATGGAAATTTTTGACTTGGCTCCCGTATTTTTTTTTAAAAGGAAAATTTTTAAAAAGGGTTGCCAAATTTATGTTAAAAATTCTTGATAAATTAAGAAAAAAAAGGTATGAATACGATATCATTATTATCGCCCCCAAGCTTAAATGGTGGGGGTCATTTTTGACGCTAAACGGGGTGTACTTTGGAAAAAAACCCTCGTAACTGCACATAGTGGGGAAATTGTTACGAGGTCAAAAACCGTCAACTGACTGTTTTTACTGTTGACCAAAAAAACGGGGGATTTTTGACTGGTTTTTTCATTTTTTTTAAACCCCCAAAAACAAGACAAATGCCTTGGCACCCCTCAGTTGGGGGAAGCGTATATAATCCCCACAAATTTTTATTATTATTATTAACCCCAACCCCCGGTATTTCACTAGAATCTACCTCAACCTAACAAACTCCCAAAACCATGCTAACCCAATAGTCTGAAACTCAACCCATCAAACTCAAAAAGTACCCCTTTCAGGAAAATCCTCAACCATCATACTCCCAAAAGGCTCTATGCTGTTGGTTTAAGGGGACACATAAAAAAAGTTTGAACATTGAGTCTTGTACTCCCCATTAATCAACTGTTGTTTTCCAAAAACCAACTATACAAAAAATAAAAAACCCGATGGAATAAATGGAGGGTTTTGGGTTGATGATGTTAAAAAAATAAACATCCCAAAAAATTTTGCCTTTATCAGTTGTTTATTTCAGCAGGTTGCTACACCTCTCCCCAAAATCCAACAATGTTGCATGCTAGTAGAACCACCCTCCCCCTCAATCAAAAACCCTTTTTTGGAGGGCCCCAAAACAATCCCAAAAACCCAAATTCACAGTCCTCAACCAGTAAAAAACCCAAAAAAACCCGGCTGGGGTGGGTTAGGGGTTTAAAGCTTTTTCGATTAAAAAAAAAAGGACTTTTTTTACCTGTAAAAGTACTTCGTAAAGGGGTTTTACAATGTTTGACTTTTAAAGGGGGAGTATTCCCGAAAACAGGAATCGGAATTTGTTTGTTAACTCGGCCCCTTTCCCCAAAATGATGGTCACATTAATATCGAGTTAAGTTTGATTCTTTTGGGTGTTTAATCTTAAACCTGGACATCGAATCCCCTTTAAAAATTTGCCTGATTACAATGACAAACTGCCCCAAAAGCTAGTAGGGGAAGTATATCAACTTTTGACGATTTTGACCCTTTTGTAGCGAGGGGTTTAAAGTTATCCTGAAAAAAAAATATTCTTTTAATGTGTTTTCATTTAGAATTTCAGAAAACCAAAAATTATGCCAAAATTTTCTTTTCATGACTTGTATACTTTTTAACGCATTGATTAGGACATCGTACAGTTTGGGGCCCCATTTTTAACTTTTGGCTTTTTCGTCAGGGCCCTAGGAGCCTGGTGAAACCAAATTTGACTGTGTTTCTCTTTTTAAACTGCTCAAAAATATCCCAGAAGTTTGAGATCCCCCAGGGGTCTCGATGGGATGGACTCAGGGAAAAAAAAAATAACAAGTTGGTCAAATTTTATTTTTCCCCGACAAGTAGAGCTTTTTTTAGATACTTTTTTTGTGTTCTTTTTTTTTCTTTTTTTAAAAAAAAGAGCATGATTAACTTCACCCTTTTAAATGAAGGTTTTGGGAAAACCCTCTTTAATCTTTCTTGGGAAAACCCTACCCCTTTCAATCCCTTTGATTTTTCTCACTGGCCTCCAGCAGGGAATGTTATCTAGGACGAAACATGCTTCCAGGATTTTAGTCCAATGGACAACTTTCCCGTACAAAGAACCCCCCAAGTTCAAAAAAATTTGCTGTAGCCTTGAATTTTGGGGGATTCCCTTGGTCAAAAAAAATCCAGCGCATCAGCATAGCTGCGTTTTCAGATATTTTGGAACCCCATCCGAAATCAGGAAACCGGATACCCGGGTCCCATTTTTTTTTATTACTGTAAAATTTAAATTTTCTGTAAATTAAAAATTAAATTTTTAATACAGAGGATACCATTTTAAAAGATCTTTTCTTTTTTGGGGTGTAATTCTTGAATTTAAATCATTCTGTACAAATATTGTTCAAGGTCCAAATTTCTTTTACCGCTAAAAATTGTTGATTTAAAAAGCCGGGTTTGGAACAAAAAAATTGAAAATAAGGTTTTGGGTTGGTATCCGGATACCGGGACACCCTCCATCAGTTTTTTTTTTTTTTTCAAAATTGCTGGATGAGTCGCGAATACTTTCCCCCTGGTTTCGTATCATATTTTCCCGGGTTTTAAAAAAAAGGCTCCCCTTTTTTGGGGCCAGACGAAAAATTTTTTGGTGGTTTTTTAAAAACCCTGGGAAAAATAAAGTTGAAATTTCACCATAGGTGGTATCTTGCTGGGTATATAGAAGACATCGTAACAGAAGACCTGTTTATACAATATACATTCTATAAAACACAAAATAGTAAAAAAGTCTTAAAATAAACAACTATGATAATAAACAATGATATGAATAAATTTTACATGAAAATTGTACAAGTTTCAAACTGTGAGCGAAATATCACTCAAAATATTTCTATTGTCTCAGAAATAGCTTATGAGTTAATGAAGAAAATGTCCACAAACAAATGGTTTTTCGTGGTGTGGGATCACTTGATGACTTCACTTAGTTGCTTCTATATGAAAAAAGAGGATTTTACTACAGAAACCTTGAACCAGACAAGGGTTTCTCATGGTGGATCCGTGGTAATTTATTTATGAGAAGGATATTTAGCTTTGTCACAACCCAAGTCATTCTGTTGAACTCTCACAGTGACTTCTTGGTCATCCCTTGTGAAGGATTTTCCACAAATGTCTGAACAAATGGTTTCTCATTGGTGTGGACCTCTGATGACGTCTTGGGCCTTTCCATCTGGTTTCATAAATGTCTGAACAAATGAACTGCATTGGTGTGTACCCTCTGATGACGTCTTAGAACTGCTTCCATTTGAGAATGATTTTCCACAAATGTCACGAAAAATGGTTTCTCTTGGTGTGGACCTCTGTTGACGTCTTGAACTGCTTCCAAGTGGAAGGATTTTCCACAAATGTCACAGACAAATGGTTTCTCATTGGTGTGGCCCTCCGATGGCGTCTTAGATTGTTTCCACCATGAGTACTTTTCCACAAATAGTCACCAGACAAATGGTTTCTCGTAATTGTAACTTCCTGATAGCGTCTTGAATTGCTGCCAGGTAGCATTTTCCCCTA
This sequence comes from Zoroaster sp. YZ-2022, assembly GCA_029582265.1. Classification (NCBI taxonomy): domain Eukaryota; kingdom Metazoa; phylum Echinodermata; class Asteroidea; order Forcipulatida; family Zoroasteridae; genus Zoroaster; species Zoroaster sp. YZ-2022. Next base: position 28,829,319 of record CM055831.1, read on the forward strand.
ATGTCACAGACAAATGGTTTCTGTTGGTGTGTGCCCTCCGATGGCGTGTAGATGGCTTCCCTTGTGAAAAGGATTTTCACAAATGTCACAGACAAATGGTTTCTCATTGGTGTGGACCCTCTGATGACGTCTTAGACTGCTTCCATCTGAAGGATTTTCCACAAATGTCACGAACAAATGGTTTCTCACGTGTGATGTGTACCCTCTGTTGATAGCGTCTTGGGCTGCTGTTTGAGAATGAGACGCCACAATGTCACAGAAAAATGGTTTCTCGTGGTGTGGACCCTCTGATGGCGTCTGGATACCTTCTACCAGAGTGAGAAGGATTTTCCACAAATGTCACAGACAAATGGTTTCTCATTGGTGTGTACTTTCCCTCTGATGGCGTCTTAGACGCTTCTATGTGAAATGTTTCTCATGATTTGTTAGATCCATTGGGTGACTTGTTGATTCCAGGTTGAGAACGAATAATCAAGCAGCTTGTCATTTGGTGAGGGACTTTCTGACTCAAAGTAGCTTTCTATATTAAAGAAAAAGAAATAGGTAATTTAATAAAATATTTATTGAGGGCCGCGGGGAAGTCGATAGTATAAAAAGAGCAGGGTTGATCCCCCTGGTACCTTAGGTTGGTGAATTAACAGAATGACCCTTTACATCTGCTTGAGAATTGTGAAAGTCTGGGGCTAGTGCAAACATAAATACATCATCACAAATTTAGAAAAATCAATGATTTGTTTACTGACTCGCAGGCAGTTCTTTGGCATGGTGGAGTATAACTCATCCTATAAACATTCAAATAAGCTTGAAAATTGTGCAACCAATTTCAGCTCTCAGTTCAAGACATTAAGTAATAATAATAATAATAATAATGTGGACTTAATGGCGCCGCGTATCCCGCAAACTTGGTTATAGGCGCATTATATTATTACCCCTGCTCATCAGGTATAAATCATTCCTGAACCATCTCAGCCCTGGGGAGTATACAGCTCAGTACTGCCATTACAGGCGCATATGGGGCTAATCAAGCAACAACCAACTCTGCCCTCCCAGGTGCCCATTTACCCTGGGGGAAAAAGCAATTATGGTAAAGTGTCTTGCTCAAGGAGACTGGCTTTTCATGATGCAGCGGTGAGTTAACCCACATTCGGCGACTCAGCCATCAGAACTAAATCATTGACACTCAATATAAAAGTATACCAGTATAAATCAACAATAAGTATACGATATACATCAACAATAATTGTTTTGTTTTTGTTGTTGATACTCTCTTTTGCATGGTGGGAGTGTTGCCTGACAAAATTTGTCATTGACGAAAACAACCTGCGTGCTTTGGAAAAAAATGAGTACCCCGCATGGGGATATGTTAAAAAGTCAATGGGTGATCTTTTCCGAAAAAGTTGAAAGTTTTTACATATTATGAGAACCTTATGGAAAAATGTTGCTTTGAAAATTTAAAATAGTTGTGTGCTTGCATTTTAAGACTAACAGGATCTTTCTCAAAGAGGAAACCAAAATGGGACGGGAATAGAAACATACATTCATGTTCATACATAAACACAAGAGTGAGCAGGAACTAGTCAGGTGTGAAATGGTGCAAAAGAAGAAGATACAGAAGCAAGTCTGTACTGGTCCTGGGACTGGACAATAGAGGATTACATGAATAGATAGAGGTACCATACTATGAGAGGGAAGTTAGTCAGATTATTGAAATGAACACAGTAAGAAGAGATACAAGAAACACGAAGAGTCGTATGCTGGTCTGGGACTACCATGGACGTAGAGGGATTACATGAATAGATAGAGGTACCATACTATAAAGAGGGAAGTTGAGTCAGTGTGAAATGAACACAAAAGAAGAAGGCTGAAAGCAGAGTCATGTACTGGTCCTGGGACTGGACAATGAGGGTACACATGAATAGATAGAGGTACCATACTATAAGAGAGAGGAAGTTAGTCAGGTGTGAAATGAACACAATAAGAAAAAGATACAAGAAGTCGTACTGGTCCTGGGACTGGGCGATGGGGGATTACACATGAATAGATATAGAGGTACCATACTATAAAAGAGAGGAAGTTAGTCAGGTGTGGAAATGAACACAAAAGAAGAAATACAAAAGCAGAGTCATGTGTACTGGTCCTGGGACTACGGACAATGAGGGACACACATGAATAGATGAGGTACCATACTATAAGAGAGAGGAAGTTAGTCAGGTGTGAAATGAACACAAAAGAAGATTAACAGCTGAGTCATGTACTGGTCCTGGGACTGGACAATGAAGGGAATTACACGTGGGAGTGATGAAGGGTGCCATACTACATAAGAGAGGAGGTTGGTGGGTGTGAAATAACCACAAAAGAAGAAGATACAAGAGCAGAGGTCATGTACTGGTCCTGGGACTGGACGTAGAGGATTACCTTGAATAGATGGGGTACCATACTAGCAGAGAGGAAGTTGGTCAGATTGTGAAATGAACACAGTAAAGAAGAAGAGATACAAGAAGCAGAAGGTCATGCTGGTCCTGGGACTGGTACAGAATTACATGAATAGATAGAATTGACCATGCTATCAGAGGAATTGGTCAGGTGTGAAGAAATGAACACAAAGAAGAATACAAAAGCAGAGTCATGTACTGGTCCTGGGACTGGACAATGAGAGATTACGCATAGAAACCATAGAGGTACCATACTATAAGGGGTCATTCGTGTCAAATCACCTAAAGGGGTCCCTGAGCCCTCTCAGATTTATTTGAAAAAAAATTTGAAAACATGCTTCATGTACAAACTCAGACAAACCAATTTCAGAGCCAAATTCCAGGTGGATTGGGATTTATGGCCCTCCAAAGGGCATATCACCTCCTTTTTGACAAATGCCAAATGTTGCCTACACTTTTACACCAATTTGTTTAACAACAATACTAATTTGAAAAGATAACAGATCTCAAAGTTGATTTATTGGGTAAACACACATGTCCTCTTCATAAAGGCATCGAAATACCTTATTTACATCACGTCACTTGAAGATATTCTCACTCGAAAAGCCTAGCTTCAATTCCAAACAAGTACTTGGTGGAATTTGGACCCCCCTATTCTTCACAAATAATTTTTAAATGTTATACTGTACTACATTTGTATAATGTAACAACTGGTGTATCTTATACAGCAAGCACATCAATTTGAAAGGAGACATATATGTGTTTAATGGTGGGTCAGAAAATATGAACCGTGATGAAGAAAAAGAATGCTAAAAATCCGTTTTCTGATGAGGGATGACTGATGGTCCAGTTAAATTTTTTGTTTCAAGTGCCAGTAGAAACATACATATGTAAACTCCATTTGTTGCCAAATTAAAGTTTTGGTTCTCACCTCACTTCATTGGTGATTGATTTTTGAAATATCACCTCCAGCATAATTTGGCCTATAGGAACGGCACCGTTGTTGCCTACATGTACAATGCATACTAATGACAGTGGAACAGAAAAATGAAGTTGTTGCTTTCCCATGAAGAGGAATTAAATAGACTAATACTGTGCCTACAGTTGACATTGATGACTGTGCTAACACAAGAGTAAACATGGCTTGGAAGGGTGTCTGTGGTTGTGCCAGTTCTTATGTTGGGAATTTAGCAGTATCGACCACCATGACCATGAGCAAGGGGTTATCAATGACTTTTATTGCTGCAAACCTTGAATGGCACCCAGCATTGGTTTCTTGGAGAATCTGCTGGCCGGGACAGAGTTAGTTTTTACCGTTTCATAGACTTACGTTTACATCACTGGTCTCCTCAGAGCGTTCAACGATGATCCCAATAAAGAGCTCCCCATAATAACTACAAGCAATGTATTTTCCAGGCTGGTCACGCAGTTGTGTCCACTGGAGTTGGAGATGGAACTTTTTCATCCTTATTACGAAGTGAAACACTCAAAATGTGTATGTCTCTCTTAACCCATTGACTTTGTGCAGTGCACTCATACACAGCTGTGTGCGACTCTGTGGCATTCTACCAATTGGAAATGCACCCAAAAATACTCCAGTGACTCTGTGAATGCCGTGCTGACTGGGCCAAATTTCAGCCTGGGCATAGGAGGGCTAGTGGCATCCTTCTATTTTCTGAAGGGGAGGATTTTTTTAGAAGGGAAATCAAGTCCGAAACCATCATAAAAGTGGATTTTAAAGATAGTTTTAGCTTTCTGTACCACCAAAAATCGATATAATGATTTTTTAACTGGTTAGTGGTTGCAAAAAAAATAAAAAAAAAGCCCTTAAAAAGTGGCGGCCGGATGCGACATTCTTTCCAAATCCACTTTTGGGCAGTTCCACCCCGGTATTGAGCGTGCATTTCAGACACTTCAGCAGAGTGTATTATTACAGTGATATAATTAAAATAATTTTATTCTGAAAAGAAGTATCAGGTAGTTACTAAAGTTATTTAATTGAAATTATCCATCCATATCTTTTAATGTAGAACCCTCCCCAAAACACCATGTGTCGGACGTACTCAGAGAAATGAATATTTTTGTAAACATATATTTATATCGAAACTGTGATGTGTTTAAACTTAAAACAATTTTTTCCATATATGTGGATTCATCAGCAGACTGCATAATATACTTCAAAGATAAGACATGTGTTTTTAAATTTTAACTTGTATAGAAACAGCCTTTATTATATATCGGTCTGGACGTTGCATTTCACAGTGTGGGACGTACCTGTCCGAAATTTGTTAAAGTAGATATGTGTCGGGTTTGAAATTCCACTTTAAATTTGGCTTTGATTAGCAAGGCACTCACAGACAGTCACTTGAGTATTGCAGTTAAACATTCAATTGTTCACACATGTGTATTTTTGTTAACAGAGATAGTGGCAAAGTCAAACGCCACACAGGATTATATGCAGAGTCACACACACACACCAGTGTGGTACTGCGCCAGTTACAGTTGGCAGGTGGTTTGGTTGACCTTCTACCAGAGGCCTGTATGCTTGCTCTGCTTATTTGGGTGCATTTTCAAAGTCAATGCGTTAGTAGAGACATAAACATTTTGAGTGTCTTTGAATGTTAAACCTATAGGAGGGTTAGCTAAACAAGTTGGAAATGATCAAAGAGAAACTACATGTAAATAGCATTAAAACTGACTGCCACCCAGTCACCAATATACAACTCCATTTCTGTCCCAGAGGTTTCTGTGACAAGTTCTGTCTGACTGGTCAGAGAGTCATTGAAGTCAGCATCTTCCTCTTCCTCCAGAATTCTCACCTCTGAATACTGTGTCGAATCTGATGTACTCCTTACATGCCCCTTTAGAAAGAAAGTGCTTTTTAAACTATCTTTAAAATCCATAAAATATGTTTTCGGACTTTATTTCCCTGCTTATATAAATCCTCCCCTTCAGAAAATAGAAGGATCCTATTATGATTTGCCACTAGCTTGTACAATGACCGTGTTGAGGTATACTTATGGGGGAGTTGACAAGATCAGACTGACATATGACTGAGAGTCATCGCATTATACCAAAAAATATAATTTTTCATGAAATATATCCATCATCATCCATATGTTTGTCACACCTTACTAGGTAGTAGATAATATTATTTTTTATTACAGGAACG
>CM055831.1:28835422-28914821 GCA_029582265.1 Zoroaster sp. YZ-2022
AAATTTTGGGGGTTTATGAATCTCCCTCGAAAGTGTTTATCTACTATGTGTTTGTAAAAAGAAATTCCAATTTGAATTTAGGAAGAAGTACTCTTTCCTAAATTCCACATAACAACGATGCATTTTCACTATTTTTGTATTAAAGACACAGTGTAGTAAGCTTAAAATTTCATAGGTTGGTTTGTTAATGTGTATGTAAATAGCTTGATTCAAATAGAAGCAGCTTTGCCAACATTACCAATGTTGTACCTTCCCTTCAATGTATACCTTGATTCAAAGAGAGTAAGCATACTCATAGAAGCAGTTTGGCCAACATTACCAATGTTGTACCTTCCCTTTAATGTATATCTTGATTCAAAGAGAGTAAGCATACTCATATGAGCAGTTTTGCAAATATTACAAATGATGTAGGCCTACATGTATACTTTGTCTTGAATGTATATCTTGATTCAAAGAGAGTAAGCATAGGGCTAAGCAGTTTAGCCAACAGTCAACATTACCAATGTTGTACCTTCCCTTTAATTGATTCAAAGAAAGTAAGTATACTCGTAGAAACAGTTTTGCTAACATTACCAATGTTGTACCTTCCCTTCAATGTATATCTTGATTCAAAGAGAGAAAACATACTCATAGAAGCATGTTACCAATATTACCAACGTTTTACCTTCCCTTCAATGTATATCTTGATTCAAAGAGAGAAAACATACTCATAGAAGCATGTTACCAACATGACCAATGTTGTACCTTCCCTTCAATGTATATCTTGATTCAAAGAGAGAACACATACTCATAGAAGCATGTTACCAACATTACCAATGTTTTACCTTCCCTTCAATGTATATCTTGATTCAAAGAGAGTAAGCATACTCATAGAAGCATGTTACCAACATGACCAATGTTGTACCTTCCCTTCAATGTATATCTTGATTCAAAGAGAGAAAACATACTCATAGAAGCATGTTACCAATATTACCAACGTTTTACCTTCCCTTCAATGTATATCTTGATTCAAAGAGAGAAAACATACTCATAGAAGCATGTTACCAACATGACCAATGTTGTACCTTCCCTTCAATGTATATCTTGATTCAAAGAGAGAAAACACTCATAGAAGCATGTTACCAACATTACCAATGTTTTACCTTCCCTTCAATGTATATCTTGATTCAAAGAGAGTAAGCACACTCATAGAAGCATGTTACCAACATGACCAATGTTGTACCTTCCCTTCAATGTATATCTTGATTCAAAGAGAGAAAACATACTCATAGAAGCATGTTACCAACATTACCAATGTTTTACCTTCCCTTCAATGTATATCTTGATTCAAAGAGAGAAAACATACTCATAGAAGCATGTTACCAACATTACCAATGTTGTACCTTTCCTTTAATGTATAATATTAAACTTCTAAAAGCATTATGTACCTTTTTCTTTTATTTTGATCTTATAATAAGATATTGTCTACATTTGTCTGTCTTCACTTGGAACAATTTTATTCAGAAATCCATATCGAGCTATACTACCAGCACTGGCATTATTTTCATTATTTAATTATTTTTTCATTATTTATTTATTTATTTTTTTTGGGGGGGGTGGGGCATGAAAGCCAATGTGCCGACTGACTTAACTAGCAGAAGTAAAAAATGAAACACCTTCAAAATCGCTGGACGAGGGTATAATGTGAGAAAATATTTAGGTGGGGCCGGGGCTAAGTGTGGGATATTTTTGAGGTAGGCGTTTCAAACCACCTCTGCAAATAAAAAATACATGCCTGCTTTGATGGCTTGAATTGGCGGTTTATTGTCGACTGAAAATCGATATTTACATCCCTGTATACTACCAATATGCCTCTATTTTGGTAATGACCCATTTCATTTCAGCTTTGTAACTGTCTCAGAATAATGACTACAATATTCATACAAGCACATCATGAAATCCCCCTCCCCTGTCTCCTATTTGACATAGATGTTTCCCTCAGAAATTGTATCAGTTTTAATTTTTCGAATCACTTAAAAAAGCAAAGCTTTCATCAATAAATCACAACTGCCTCACTTTGGAAGTCTTTGCAAGTCTTTCCCAGTAATATGGATTTATATTTAATTGTTGAACGAGAACATGACAATTCATTGGTACAGATTGGGATTTTTACAATAGTCAAAAGAATTTATTTAATTCTGTAACTCAGTCGAATGGAGTCATTATCTCTTCACTCTCTGAATCCCTTTTCTTTTTATTTTCTTTTTTTGGGCACTATCGGGATTTTTCGTAGGGGAAACCTGGGTAACACTGGGTAACGGTCCCCCCCCCCCCCCCGCTTAACTACTCCACTATTGTAAACATGTCACTTCTTTCATATTCAAATATTTAAAAAAAATGCAAATCACTTTCTTTCCTATAAAAACTTAGCATAATTGTCACCACGCGCCCTCTTGGATCCTGCGCTTGCGCAGTGCCTTTTATATGCGCATACGCATTGTAATGCTAGTGTGTGGGCGGGGGGGGGGGGTAATTTTGAAAATGGCGCTTTGGATTTACGCACGTGGTGAAATTGTCGAAGAATGTGACGACTTTAAACATCAGGAATATACAAAATGTCATCAAGACAACGCATGATACCGTACTCAATTGAGGATATAGAATATATAGGTAAGTTAATGTAGTTTTTGTAGGTAGTTGTGACAGTGAAATAAATGGGTTTGTTTTGTCCGTTGGTGAACGCTGAGGTCTCGCGAGCCAGCCTAGCGTAAGTATCGACTCCCGCCGGACTCGAGACCTATTCGGAATTGTCTGCGCAAAGAACAATGGGAATTGGGTTTTGGGGACAAATGACATGAACAAACGCAGCAAAGAATGCCCTATCCGACCGCAGATTGTTTTGCAACCACTAACTCACTGTGTTAGGCCTAACCAGTTGCAAAATCGATTTTTGGGGTACAGAAAGCGAAAACTGTCTTTAAAATCCACTTTTATGATGTTTTCGGACTTGATTTCCTGTCTACAAAAATCCTCCCCTTCGGAAAATTAGAAGGATACTATAGTTGCTACTGAGCATGTACAATGACTGTGTTGGTCATTTATGGGGAGTTGACAAGATCTGAGTGAGATGACTGATCAGGAAGTCATCGTATACCAAAAATGCCTGGTTTTTCATGAAATAAATATCCTGGAATAATTTGAAGTATATGTCCATCATCATCCATATGTTCTCCACCTTAGTGGGTAGGTAAGATTACATTATTGGATATATTTAATGAGAAAAAATGGCAGTCGGATACGACATTCTACCCCTTCTTCCAGCCAAAAACTCCTGGTACCTCTATCCATTCATGTGTAATCCCTCTATTGTCCAGTCCCAGGACCAGTACATGACTCTGCTTCTTGTATCTTCTTCCTCTATCTATTCATGTGTAATCCCTCTATTGTCCGGTCCCAGGACCAGTACATGATAGGCTTGGGCGGTTCCACAATTTCTGGAACCGGTTCGGTTAAAAAAAAAAGACTCGGTTCCGAGTCGGAACCGGTTCCAAGATATTCAAAGAAAAACATAAGGATTACAGAAAATAATAAAACATACGGTCTATTCAAGCTTCGTTGTGTCCCTAATACGAAATGAAGGAGTTTCAATTTTCAACCGCAAATGCAGTGATGATAATGTTGTTTAATTTAAAATATGTTTCAGAAACTTTAAAGAAACTTTTTGGAAACGTTAAGCTAAGTTAGAGATTTGTTTCCATTATCCTACCGTTAGCAAACAACGTTACAAGCCGGCAAGTACATGCTATGGCTTTGCATGCACATGCTTCAGGGGTTGGAGCACTAAGCAATTATACCACCCCTATGCACAAGGTACCGTATCACCGTCCATGCCTATTGAAATTACATTAAGAACACTAGCAATATGACTAACTTCGTCACAAGATTATCCATATTACGGGCCACCTGATCATTCCACTTCACAAGACACGTGTTGTCAACATTTTTAACAACATTTCCATAACTAAAGTATCCATGTTATGGGCTAATTTATAAACAGGGGTTGGAGCACTTAAGCAATTGCACCACCCCTACAAGGTACCGTACTACCATTCATGTCAGACAATACCCGTGTTGAAAGTACACAAAGAACACAAGCAACATGACTGTTAACTTTGTCACAAGTTTATCCATATTACGGGGCCCCCTTGATCGCTCCACTTCTCAAGACACGTGCTGTCATCATTTTTAACAACAACTCCTCCATTATAACCAAAGTATCCATGTTATGGGGCCACTTTATATAAACAAATGAGTGATGCAATACTACTAATGCACAGACATTGCGGTTTGCATCAGTTGCGTGCGTGGTGCCTTCACAAGTTTGCTGTAGTCTAGAGTTACATTTTGTCGGTCGGTCATCAAAGAGAATCGGGTATTTTGACTGGAGCCGGTTCTGGGACTCGGCTCTCGGAACCGGGTATTTGAAGGACTCGGTTCCGGAACCGACTCTTGCGAGTACCCGGTTCTTTAAAAGAGTGGAACCGCGGTTCCGATTCTCAATTTGGAATCGGGTAGAACCGGGTACCCGCCGGAACCGCCCAAGCCTAGTACATGACTCTGCTTCTTGTATCTTCTTCCTCTATCTATTCATGAGTGTAATCCCTCTATTGTCCGGTCCCAGGACCAGTACATGACTCTGCTTCTTGTATCTTCTTCCTCTATCTATTCATGTGTAATCCTTCTATTGTCCAGTCCCAGGACCAGTACATGACTCTGCTTCTTGTATCTTCTTCTTTTGTGTTCATTTCACACCTGACTAACTTCCTCTCTTATAGTATGGTACCTCTATCCATTCATGTGTAATCCCTCTATTGTCCAGTCCCAGGACCAGTACATGACTCTGCTTCTTGTATCTTCTTCTTTTGTGTTCATTTCACACCTGACTAACTTCCTCTCTTATAGTATGGTACCTCTATCTATTCATGTGTAATCTCTCTATTGTCCAGTCCCATGACCAGTACATGACTCTGCTTCTTGTATCTTCTTCCTCTAACTATTCATGAGTGTAATCCCTCTATTGTCCAGTCCCAGGACCAGTACATGATTCTGCTTCTTGTATCTTCTTCTTTTGTGTTCATGTCACACCTGACTAACTTCTGCTCACTCTTGTTTTCATGTATGTATGTATGTTTGTATTTTGTCCCATTTTGCCTTTGAGAAAGAACCTGGTTTGATATGTAAGGCCATAACCATTATTTTGCAATTTCAAAGAAAAATTTCCATAAGGTCGATCATAATACGTAAAAACTTTCAACTTTTCCCCAAAAATATCACCCCATTGACTTTTTACATATCCTAATATGCAAGGGTACTCATTTTTTCCAAAGCATGAGGTTGGTTTTCAAGTCAATGCCAAATTTGTCAAGACAACACTCCCATCATGCAAAGAGTATCAATAAATAAAAACAAAACAATTATTGTTCTAAGTTCATGTATACTGTTTACTTAATGTCTCAAAACTGAGCTTGAAAATTGGTTGCACAATTTTGAAGCTTATTTGAATAAGGCAGTTCTTTAGCATGGTGGAGTATACTCCACCATGCTAAAGAACTGCCTTATGGTGTCAGCAAACAAATCATTGATATTTTCTAAATTGTGATGATGTGTTTCTTATATTTGTACACTGTCCCCCAGACTTTCACACCAAGGAGATATAGTAGTCATTCTGTTAATTCACTAGCCCAAGGCTCCAGGGGAAATTATCAACCCTGCTCTTATACTATCGACTTCCTGCGGCTGCCTCAATAAATATTTTATTAATTACCCATTCTTTTTTTTCTTAATATAGAAAGCTGCTTTGAGTCAGAAAGTCTTCACTAATGACAAGCCGTTTGATTATTTGTGTTCTCAACCTGAATCACAAGTCACCCAATGGATCTAACAAACGAAAAACAATTCTCACAGAGAAGCAATGTAAGACGTCATCAGAGGGTACACACCAATGAGAAACCATGTATTTGTAAAATTTGTGGCAAATCCTTCACCCAAGGAAGCTCATTAAGAATGCATCAAATTGTCCACACTAAAGAGAAACCATTTGTCTGTGACATTTGTGGAAAATCCTTCTCACAAGAAAGCAATCTAAGACATCATCAGAGGGTACACACCAATGAGAAACCATTTGTTTGTGACATTTGTGGAAAATGCTACTCACATGGATGCTATCTAAGACGTCATCAGAGGGTCCACACCAATGAGAAACCATTTGCCTGTGACATTTGTGGAAAATCCTTCTCACGTGGAAGCAGTCTAAGATGTCATCGGAGGGTACACACCAATGAGAAACCATTTACCTGTGACATTTGTGGAAAATCCTTCTCATGTGGAAGTAGTCTAAAACGTCATCGGAGGGTACACTCCAATGAGAAACCATTTACCTGTGACATTTGTGGAAAATCCTTTTCACATGAAAGCAGTCTAAGATGTCATCAGATGGTACACACCAATGAGAAACCATTTACCTGTGACATTTGTGGCAAATCGTTTTTACATGAAAGCAGTCTAAGATGTCATCAGAGGGTACACACCAATGAGAAACCATTTGTCTGTGACATTTGTGGAAAGTCCTTCTCACATGGAAGCAGTCTAAGACGTCATCGGAGGGTACACACCAATGAGAAACCATTTGTCTGTGACATTTGTGGCAAATCCTTCTCACATGGAAGCAGTCTAAGACGTCATCAGAGGTTACACACCAATGAGAAACCATTTGTCTGTGACATTTGTGGCAAATCCTTCTCACATGGAAGCAGTCTAAGAAGTCATCAGAGGGTACACACCAATGAGAAACCATTTGTCTGTGACATTTGTGGCAAATCCTTCTCACAAGGATACCATCTAAGACGTCATCAGAGAGTTCACACCAATAAATGACTTGGGTTGTAACATTGTGCTAAATATCCTGCTCACAAATAAATTACCACAGGATCCACCAGTGACAAACCCTTTGTCTGTGGTTTCTGTAGTAAATCCTTTTTTTCATATAGAAGCAACTAAGTAAGAAGTCATCAGAGGATCCCACACCAATGAAAAAAAAACATTTTTTTGTGACATTTTCTTCATACACTCATAAGCTATTTCTGAGACAATAGCACATTTTTGGAGTGATATTTCGTTCATGAAACTTGTCCTACATTTTCATGTAAATTTATTTACATCATTGTTTATTATCATAGTTGTTTATTTAAATACATTTTACTATTTTGTGTTTTTATAGAATGTATATTGTATAAACAGGTCTTCTGTTACGGTGTCTTCTATATACCCAGCAAGTATACCCATCCAAAACTGGGTGTTAAAATAACACCAATGGTGTCAACTTTATTCTTCCATGGTGTTTATATTGGGCAAGCTGACTAATTGGCCCCCCCAAAAAAGTCGCATGTTTCTGGTCATAGGTCGGCTTCAAAATGGGTGCGGTGATGCACTTTTTACTTTCAGTAATCTTTTTTTTTTGCCACAGGGAAATATATGATACGTATACACACAGGGACCAGTATTCGGCCGTATTCCAATCTATCCAGCAATTTTGAAAAAAAGAAAATCAAAATTGCTGATGGAGGGCTGTGCCGGGTATCCGGGTATCCGGATACCCAACCAAAACACTCATTACCCGGTTCAGTTTTTCGGTTCCAATTACCCATAAACGACTTTTTAAAATTCGAACTTAACATTTGAGCATTGCAAACAGAAATCTGTGACTCTTGAACAATGCACTTGTACAGACAATTATCTTTAAATTCAAGAGATTACACTCCAATAAAGAAAAGATCGATTTAAGCATGGTATCCTCTGTATTATAAGTCAATTTGTTACCATTTACAATACATTAATTATTAATAATTTACAGTACATAAATGAAAATGGGTATCCGGGTATCCGAAGTTTCCTGATTTCGGGTATCCGGTTCCAAAAATATCTGAAAACGTACAGCCCTATGCTGCGCTGAGACTTTTTTTTAACCTAATGGGCCAATGATGTCCTCTAAGTCAATGCGTTTAAAAGTATACAAGTCATGAAAAGTAAATGTACACATTTTTTTGAGTTTTCTGAAATCTCTAAAACGAAAGCACATCGAAAAGAATGTTGTTTTCAGGATAATTGTTAACCCTCTTGCTACTACAAGGGTCGAAATCAGTCAAAATGTTGATATTCTTGCCAAGATATGTCTAGTGCACTTAAAGGGGCAGTATTGTCATTGTAATCAGAGCAAACTTTTAACAGGGCATGTAATCGATGTCCAAGTTTAAGATTAAACATCCATGTTTAATCTTAAACTTGGACATCGATAGTGGTAATATGACCTTATCATGTTGGGTATTATGGCAGTCACTGAGTTAATCTAAAACAAGCATTCCGATTCCTGTTTATCGAGACGATACTGCCCCTTTAAAAGTCAAACATTGTCAAACCTTACGTGTAGTGAGTACATTTACAGGTCAAAATGAGTCGACTGTTTTTTTTAATAGTAAAAGCATTATCTGGTATTGTTGAGGGTGGTCAAAATGACAGTAAAAACCAGTCAAAAATGCCCCTGTGTGCACATTTTGGTCAACAGTCAAAACAGTCAGTTGACTGATTTTGACCTCTGTAACAACTTCCCACTATAGTGCAGCTATACTAGCAGGGTTACTTTTTGCAAAGTACACATCAAGTTTAGCTTTCAAATAATGATCCCCACCAGTAGTAAGCTTGGGTGATAACACGATGATATCGAATATTGCGATACCTTTTTTATTTGATTACGATATCAAGAACCTTTTTAACTTATCGATATATCGGCAAATCACAATTTAAAAAAATATATCGTGATTTAAAAAAAACAGTCTTTTCATCTTTTGGACGTGAGAAACAAAAGTGAACTACTTCACAAGTACATAAACTATGAATAACTTTAGCCTGAAAATGCCCTGAAAATCTGTTTTACCTTGAAATAAATAGTTCACAGCAATTTCATGATGACACAACATTGTGAAAATGCCATGAAATACTCTTGGAATTTCTTCGCAGTGAAAACGACATGAACTTCTTGTGGCAGTTTTAGGGCAGCTCATTAATTCTCAAGATCGCCGTGAATTTGCCCTGAAATCACTATGAACATTATTGCCAATATCTGAGAGGAAGAGACACCATGAAATTGCATTTTCAAGTTAAAGTTATTCATAGTGATACAAGCTCTGCAATTTTTTTTTATTGTGACGCTTGTAGAGGGGTACATACCTGTGGTTATCGGCTAGAAAGCAGTCATGCATGAATGAAAAAATAATCGTGATATTATCAAAAATCTATATAATTATCCCCACCATGGGCTGTTTTTGTAGCGGCAATGGAAAGTTGTCATAATTATTTTGTTTTCAGGATGACTATTACTTTTTGCAAACTACACATCAAGTTTAGCTTTCAAATAATTATCCCCACTAGTAGGCAATGGAAAGTTGTCATATTTTGTTTCCAGGATAACTGTTACTTTTTGCCAACTACACATCAAGTTTAGCTTTCAAATAATTATCCCCACTAGTAGGCAATGGAAAGTTGTCATATTTTGTTTCCAGGATAACTGTTACTTTTTGCCAACTACACATCAAGTTTAGCTTTCAAATAATTATCCCCAGTAGTAGGCAATGGAAAGTTGTCATATTTTGTTTCCAGGATAACTGTTACTTTTTGCCAACTACACATCAAGTTTAGCTTTCAAATAATTATCCCCACTAGTAGGCAATGGAAAGTTGTCATATTTTGTTTTCAGGATAACTGTTACTTTTTGCCAACTACACATCAAGTTTAGCTTTCAAATAATTATCCCCACTAGTAGGCAATGGAAAGTTGTCATATTTTGTTTCCAGGATAACTGTTACTTTTTGCCAACTACACATCAAGTTTAGCTTTCAAATAATTATCCCCACTAGTAGGCAATGGAAAGTTGTCATATTTTGTTTTCAGGATGACTATTACTTTTTGCAAACTACACATCAAGTTTAGCTTTCAAATAATTATCCCCACTAGTAGGCAATGGAAAGTTGTCATATTTTGTTTTCAGGATAACTGTTACTTTTTGCCAACTACACATCAAGTTTAGCTTTCAAATAATTATCCCCACTAGTAGGCAATGGAAAGTTGTCATATTTTGTTTCCAGGATAACTGTTACTTTTTGCCAACTACACATCAAGTTTAGCTTTCAAATAATTATCCCCACTAGTAGGCAATGGAAAGTTGTCATATTTTGTTTTCAGGATGACTATTACTTTTTGCAAACTACACATCAAGTTTAGCTTTCAAATAATTATCCCCACTAGTAGGCAATGGAAAGTTGTCATATTTTGTTTCCAAGATAACTGTTACTTTTTGCCAACTACACATCAAGTTTAGCTTTCAAATAATTATCCCCACCAGTAGGCAATGGAAAGTTGTCATATTTTCAAAATGATGTTTTCCTTTAAGGCTAAGGTATAGGATTGGTAATTACAAAATTACCAAATGTTTAAATTCTAATGTAAAACTTACTTTGTGTAAAGCTGATGGTATGAATCTCCCCTAGAAATTATTTTATCTGCTGTAATTATTTAGAAAAGTGAAATAATTTCCAGTTTGAATTAAGGAAAGACTACTCATTCCTATATTCCATGTAACAACAATGCATTTAACAATTTTCGCATTTTCGCTTAAACTTTCATAGGATGTTTTTAATGTATGTGTCAATATCTTGATTCAAAGAAAGTAAGCATACTCATAGAAGCAGTTTTGCCATTATTACCAATGTTGTACCTTCCCATTAATGTATATCTTGATTCAAAGAGAGTAAGCATACTCATAGAAGCAGTTTTGCAAACATTACCAATGCTGTACCTTCCCTTTAATGTATATCTTGATTCAAAGAAAGTAAGCATACTCACAGAAGCAGTTTTGCCATTATTACCAATGTTGTACCTTCCCTTTAATGTATATCTTGATTCAAAGAGAGTAAGCATACTCATAGAAGCAGTTTGGCCAACATTACCAATGCTGTACCTTCCCTTTAATGTATATCTTGATTCAAAGAAAGTAAGCATACTCACAGAAGCAGTTTTGCCATTATTACCAATGCTGTACCTTCCCTTTAATGTATATCTTGATTCAAAGAGAGTAAGCATACTCATAGAAGCAGTTTGGCCAACATTACCAATGCTGTACCTTCCCTTTAATGTATATCTTGATTCAAAGAGAGTAAGCATACCCATAGAAGCAGTTTTGCCAACATGACCAATGTTGTACCTTCCCTTCAATGTATATCTTGATTCATAGAGAGTAAGCATACTCATAGAAGCAGTTTTGCCAACATTACCAATGTTGTACCTTCCCTTCAATGTATATCTTGATTCAAAGAGAGCAAGCATACTCATAGAAGCAGTTTTGCCAACATTACCAATGTTGTACCTTCCCTTCAATGTATATCTTGATTCATAGAGAGTAAGCATACTCATAGAAGCAGTTTTGCCAACATTACCAATGTTGTACCTTCCCTTCAATGTATATCTTGATTCAAAGAGAGCAAGCATACTCATAGAAGCAGTTTTGCCAACATTACCAATGTTGTATACCTTCCCTTCAATGTATATCTTGATTCAAAGAGAGCAAGCATACTCATAGAAGCAGTTTTGCCAACATTACCAATGTTGTACCTTCCCTTCAATGTATATCTTGATTCAAAGAGAGCAAGCATACTCATAGAAGCAGTTTTGCCAACATTACCAATGTTATATATACCTTCCCTTACAATCTCATCTGGATGGTTCACTCCCTCCCCCAGCAAGCCAAGACATGAGTTTTGTCATACCTAATATTAAACTTCTAAAAGCATTATGTACCAAACTTTTATTTTGATCTTATTGTCTACATTTGCCTTTCTTCACTTGTTAACTCCCTGGAACAATTTTCCTTATAATTCAGCAATCCATATCGAGCAATAGTACAAGAACTGGCATTATTTTCATTATTTTAAATTTTTAAATTGATTTTTAAATTGACTGATTAACTAGCATCAATAAAAATGAAACACCTTCAAAATAGCTGGACGAGGGTATATGTGAGAAAATATTTAGGTGGGGATAAGTGTGGGGATATTTTTGAGGGGGAGGGGGTGGTATTTCAAACCACCTCTGCAAAACAATAAAATAAAAAATACAAGCCTGCTTTGATGGCTTGAATGGGCGGTTTATTGTCCACTGAAAATCGATATTTACATCCCTGTATCCTACCAATGTGCCTCTATTTTGGTTATGACCCATTTCATTTCAGCCATGTAACTGTCTCAGAATAATGACCACTATATTCAAACAAGCACATCATAAAAGCCCCCTCCATGTCTCCTATTTGACATAGATGTTTCCCTCAGAAATTGGATAAGTTTTAATTTTTCGAATCACTTAAAAAAGGAAAGCTTTCATCAATAAATCACAAATGCCTCAATTTGCAAGTATTTCCCAGTAATATGGATTTATATTTAATTGTTGAACAAGAATATGACAATTCATTAGTAGAGATTGGGATTTTTACAATAGTCAAAAGAATTTATTTAATTCTGTAACTCAGTCGAATGGAGTCAATAGGCCGTATTCATAAAAATAAGTAATTGCTTTTACTAAAGTAACAACCCCCTTTTACTAACCTTTTACTTAAATGTTTATTCATAGAAATAAGCAATGACTTTCAAGTAAAAGCTACAAATTTTACGCATTAGTAATTGCTTTTTACTTATAAGTAAATGCTACAGAAATTAGCACCTACTTCAATTTGTATTCATAAAAATGATCTTTGACTAGCATTTACTAGTGATTGTACAAGCATCTCATTTGTGGCTTGCTGTTTAGCCAGTACAGAGACATATCACATCTTCTGCCATGTTTTTACCTCAAAGACCACAACCTAAGGTGTATAACATCAGGCTTAATCTTGATGAAGTGAACCCTACCCTACAAATCGAACATAAACTTATTTGTTCTTTGAATGTTTTGATTGCACTGTCAAAGTAAAGTTTATAAGAAAATGACCTTATTGTTCGCATTTGAACTTGGAGACTGGTGCAGTAGGCCAGCAGAAACAGCACAAGACATCTTGGTTACAGTGGGGTTTTCAGCACCTTGAATCAGGCTGAAAAATTCCTGTTCCCAAGGACACAAGATTATTTTCCTGTTTCCTGTCTCTTTGCATCTGTCTTTTCTTTAGTTATTAACTTTCATGTTGGCGATTTTTTTGGCAATCTTCTTTTCATCCATGTTAAGGCCCATTTTGGTCATGATGATTTCTTGGGCCTTTTTCAGTGCTGTAGCCTTTTTGGCTCTAACGCCAGGAAGCTGGCTTTTTGTTATGAGCTCAGGATATTCCTCAATAATTGACACTAACACCAACGAGAGTGTTAAGTCGGTGGTTGCATCGTTACACTCCATGATGTATAATTACAATATAACCAAAAGGCCTATAGCACGTAGCGTACATGTATATGAAACCACAGAAGATGAGATGGAAATAGTTGAAAGGTTGTGAATCTGTACCACCACTATTTTATTCTGGACCTATACCATGTTTTCTAGCTTTTTAGCATTTGCCTTTTGTGGATGGTACTGTAGTACAATAGCAACTACTTGAGAACTTACTAGCCGTGGCAAGTAACACCTGTAATCATTTAGCAAATGGTTATGAATAAGATTTTTAGCAATTGCTTAGACTAGACCTTTTACTTACCTAGCTGTTGCTTTTACTTATAGCATTTACTAGTTAGTAATTACTTATTTTTATGAATACGGCCTAATATCTCTTCACACTCTGAATCCCTTTTCATTTTCTTTTCTTTTTTTGGGCACTATCGGGAATTTTCGTGGGGTAAACCTGGGGAACACTGGAAATTTGTGGGGTAACGGTCCCGGCCCGCGCGCCCCCCCCCCCCCTCCCCCCGGACCCCCGGCCACCCGTCCCCCCGGCCGTTGTGAACATGTCACTTCTTTCTTATTCAAATATTAAACAAAATGAAAATCACTTTTTTCCTAGAAAAACTTAGCATTGTCAACACGCGCCCTCATGGATCCTGCGCTTGCGTAGTGCCTTTTATGTGCGCACACACATTGTGTGTGGGCTGGGGGTGGGGGGTTAATTTTGAAAATGGCGCCTTGGATTTTCGCACGTGGTGAACTTGTCGAAGAATGTGACGACTTTAAACATCAGGAATATACACAATGTCATCAAGACAACGTATGATGCTCCATTGAGGATATAGAATATATAGGTAAGTTAATGTAGTTTTTGTAGGTAGTTGTGACAGTGAAATAAATGGTTTTGTTTTGTCCGTTGGTGAACTTTGAGGTCTCGCGAGCCAGCCTAGCGTAAGTATCGACTCCCGTGGTCTCGAAACCTATTTGGAATTGTCTGCGCAATGAACTATGGGAATTGGGTTTTGGGGACAAATGACATGAACAAACGCAGCAAAGAATGTCGTATTCGACCGCCACTTTTTAAGTTTTTTTGGGGGAAAACAAATTTTGCAACCACTAACTCACTGTTACTTATGCCTAACCAGTTACAAAATCGATTTTTGGGGGTACAGAAAGCGAAAACTATCTTTAAAATCCACTTTTATGAATATGATGTTTTCGGACTTAATTTCCTGTCTACAAAAATCCTCCCCCTCAGAAAATAGAAGGATACTATTATAGTACTGAGCATGTACAATGACCATGTTGGTCACTTATGGGGGAGTTGACAAGATCGGAGTGAGATGACTGAGGAAGTCATCGTATACCAAAAATGCCTGATTTTTCATGAAATAAATATCCTGGAATAATTTGAAGTATATGTCCATCATCATCCGTATGTTCTCCACCTTACTGGGTAGGTACGATTATTGGATATATTTAATGAGAAAAAGTGGCAGTCGGATAGTACATTCTACCCATGCATCTAGCCAAAAACTCCTCTATCTTTTCATGTGTAATCCCTCTTTTGTCCAGTCCCAGGACCAGTACATGACTCTGCTTCTTGCATCTTCTTCTTTTGTGTTCATTTCACACCTGACTAACTTCTGCTCACTCTTGTGTTTATGTATGAATGTATGTTTGCATTCCGTCCCATTTTGCCTTTAAGAAAGATCCTGTTAGGTTTGAAATATAAGGCCACAACCATTATTTTGCAATTTCAAATAAAGTTCTCATAATATGTAAAAACTTTCAACTTTTCCCAAAAAATATCACCCCATTGACTTTTTACATATGCAAGGGTACTCATTTTTTCCAAACCACGAGGTTGTTTTTCAAGTCAATGCCAAATTTGTCAAGACAACACTCCCATTCACCCCTAACAATGCAAAGAGCATCAATAAATAAAAACAATACAATTATATACTGTATAGTTAATGTCTCAAAACTGAGTTTGAAAATTGGTTGCACAATTATCAAACTTATTTGAATAAGTTTATAGGAAGAGTTATACTCCACCATGCCAAAGAACTGCCTTATGGTGTCAGCAAACAAATCATAGATTTTTTCTAAATTGTGATGATGTGTTTCTTATATTTGTACACTAGCCCCCAGACTTTCACACCAAGCAGATGTAGTAGTCATTCTGTTAATTCACTAGCCCAAGGCTCCAGGGGAAATTATCAACCCTGCTCTTTCATTCATTCATTTCATTCATTTATTGATTTCACAGGTAGAACAAATCAAAAACACAAATTTACATTAAATCATCAGAAAAATAAACAAAAGTAGCATCTCTGTAGGATTACAAAAAAGTAAAGTAGATTACTGATGCTAGCACTTAGGAAGCAGGCTAAACAAATATTGAATCACACAAAGAATGATAAACAACATGGCTTTAGGCACTGCCTCAATAAATATTTTATTAATTACCTATACTTTTTTCCTTAATATAGAAAGCTGCTTTGAGTCAGACAAGCCGTTTGACAAACTGAATCACAAGTCACCCAATGGATCTAACAAATCATGAGAAACATTTCTCACATAGAAGCAATCTAAGACGTCATCAGAGGGTACACACCAATGAGAAACCATTTATTTGTAACATTTGTGGCAAATCCTTCACCCAAGGAAGCTCACTAAGAATGCATCAAATTGTCCACGCCAAAGAAAAACCATTTGTCTGTGACATTTGTGGAAAATTCTTCTCACGTGGAAGCAATCTAAGACGTCATCAGAGGGTACACACCAATGAGAAACCATTTGTCTGTGACATTTGTGGAAAATCCTTCTCACATGGAAGCAATCTAAGATGTCATCAGAGGGTACACACCAATGAGAAACCATTTGTCTGTGACATTTGTGGAAAATTCTTCTCACGTGGAAGCAATCTAAGATGTCATCAGAGGGTACACACCAATGAGAAACCATTTGTCTGTGACATTTGTGGAAAATTCTTCTCAAATGGAAGCAATCTAAGACGTCATCGGAGGGTACACACCAATGAAAAACCATTTGTCTGTGACATTTGTGGCAAATCCTTCTCACATGGAAGCAATCTAAGATGTCATCAGAGGGTCCACATCTATGAGAAACCATTTGTCTGTGACATTTGTGGAAAATCCTTCTCACTTGGAAGCAGTCTAAGACGTCATCAGAGAGTCCACACCAAAGAGAAACCATTTGTCTGTGACATTTGTGGCAAATCCTTCTCACAAGGAAGCGATTTAAGACGTCATCAGAGGGTCCATACCAATGAGAAACCATTTGTTTGTGACCTTTGTGGCAAATCCTTCTCACAAGGAGGCCATCTAAGACATCATCAAAGAGTCCACACCAATAAATGACTTGGGTTGTAACATTGTGCTAAATATCCTCACAAATAAATTACCACAGGATCCACCAATGAGAAACCATTTGTCTGTGGTTTCTGCAGTAAATCCTTTTTTTCATATAGAAGCAACTAATTATAAGAAGTCATCAGGAGTTCCACACCTATGAAAAAAACATTTGTTTGTGACATTTTCTTCATTCGTTCGTAAGCTATTTCTGAGAGGATAGCACAATTTTGGAGTGATATTTCGTTCAGCTATACTAGGAGGGTTTCTTTTGCAAACTACACCAAGTTTAGCTTTCAAATAATTATCTCCATAAGTAGTAAGCTTGGGCGATAACACGCTAATATTGAATACTGCAATTCCTTTTTTTTATTCGATTATGATATCAAGAACCTTTTTTAACTTATCGATATATCGGCAAATCGCGATTAAATAAATATATATATCGCATTTAAAAAAAATTGCCATAGCTATTCAAGTCGGAAATTCCATGGAAACAAAATTAGAACAGTCTATTTAGCTTTTGGAAGTGAGAAACAAAAGCAAACTGCTTCAGTACATACACGCTCTGCAAACAAATTTTATTGTGATGCTTGAAGAGGGCTTCATACCTGTGGTTATCGGCTGTAAAGCAATCATGCATGAATGAAAAAATAATCGCAATATATGTTTACCGATATATCGTGGATGAAAAAAATCGATATTGACCAAGCTTAACCAGTAGGCAATGGAAAGTTGTCATATTTTCAAAATGATGTTTTCCTTTAAAGTTAAGGTATAGGATTGGTAATTACAAAATAATTACCAAATGTTTAAATTCTAATGTAAAACGTACTTTGTGTAAAGCTGATGGTATGAATCTCCTCTAGAAATTATTTTATCTGCTGTAATTATTTAGAAAATTTAAATAATTACCATTTTGAATTTAGGAATAAGTATTCTTTCCTAAATTCCACATAACAACAATGCATTTTCACTATTGTTGCATAAGACACAGTGTATAGTAGTAAGCTTAAACTTTCATAGGTTGTTTTTTAATGTGTATGTAAATATCTTGATTCAAAGAGAGTAAGCATATTCATAGAATCAGTTTTGCCAACATTACCAATGTTATACCCTCACTTTAATGTATATCTTGATTCAAAGAGAGTAAGCATACTCATAGAAGCAGTTTTGCCAACATTACCAATGTTATACCTTCCCTCTAATGCAGGGTTCGACCTTAACTTTTTTTTTCACTCGCCGGCCGGGCTAGTAAACCAAACTTTTCACTAGCCCGCAAGCCTTTTCACTCGCCCGTATGTTTTTTAAATACTTTTAATCAAATCACTGTTTTTTAGTAATTTAGGCATTTTGCATCAGAACGTGCATTATAAACAACAGTTGTCAGTTACCTTATTATTATGTGCATATTTGTTTCTGAGGCAATACTAATGTTTCTTTAATTAATAACGGATTCTATTCTAATAACAGAGGAAAAGATCAGGCACATTAGTGTACAGTAATGCTTTTGCTTTAATTCTGAAATGAAGAAGGCTCATTTCATATTTTATTTCTAACCAACTGAACACAGCAATAATGAAAACATTTTTAAAAAAACAGGGCACCAAGGCAATTTTTAAGATTTTCAAAGGGCATCACGGCAATGATAAAAAAAACGTAAAGGGCACCAAGGCAATCTTTAAAAAAAAAAAAAAAAATTAACACACTCCAATTCAGCACATTCCAATAAGACTAAACTTGTTTCCTTTATCTGTCTCCGTTTGGGTTTTTACATGTACGCCTACATGAAAACAGTATTGCAACACTTACAGTTTATGTCACCAATTAAATATAAATAAAAAACACAATGTTAACCCGAAAAAAACCATCAAGTTTTATGCATTTGGATGTGGCAGTATTCAGTTCACCCTTTTTTTTATTTGCTAGTCGGCCCTTTGACAGCATGTTGACGACCACCAAATTTGCCAAAAGCCCTGGCCAAGTACTTACGGCCGGTACAGCGACACGACGATCGCGATCGATGCGTATGTCGATGCTGTATCCGATGCACACGGTACGCACACGCTGCATGCATTGTCTAGGTACAATCTCGGCATGTATTATTTACGTTGCATGCGCCCCCACGCCATGCTATTTTTAGCTGGTACCCGCGAATGCCTGGCGTAGTGTTTATGTTGTGGGTACTGTTGACACCAACCAAAGTATTAGCAAGGGCCAAGTTCGTACAACGACCAAGCAGCCGATATTGCCTGGTAACCGCTATATCATTTTGGTCATGAGTACCAGGTAATTTTGACTATTTTGTTCCCAAATGGTCATTGCGTGAACTTGGTCTTAGCAGCGCAGCCACCGGTCGCGCAATCGAGCGTGGCGGCAATGTATTTTTTCCGTGAGAATGTACACTAGCGGGATGCCGCGCTTCGCGCGGCACCCGCTAGGTGTGGGTGATGTGTGAGTATTAAATGTTGCGGGTTTTGTGCCGACTTCTTTGCTGGTTTATGTAATCTAAAATGGGGTAACGGGGTCTAAATTGCAGGGGCACTCAAGGGTCAACATTTTCTAGAAAGAGATAGGTGATTCGTTAATATTTGAGCGGGGGCATGTAAAAAGTCAAAGTGACATAACACAACAGCGCCCTCGGGTTTTTAACATGGTAGGACAGTGAATATTGAATAAATAAATGTACTGAAAAGAAATACATGTACACAGAAAACGGGTATCCTAGTATTTTCGTACAGTTCAGACACAGATATGTGCACAAAATGTCTCTTTTGGAAATTGATTGCATGGCCCCTTCAAGTCATGAAAAAAGGGGGAAATAAATATGAATAACATTAAATTTGCAGATGAAATCTGCACTGTTTCCTGAGGCCCCCACCCCCTTAATATAAAATAGGACGCAGTTTGAGTTTAAATTGTTGCCATGGCGCTGTAGGTTTTTAAAACCTTTTTAAAATATTCAAAATTGGGAGAAAAGATTCCCAAAATTGTTTTGTGTGAGAAATGTCCTGAAACCTAAGTGCATAAGCTGTTGTGATTGTCAGATCTGAAATCGTTTTATATTACCTCAAAGTTGAAAGACTGATGGTATCTACACTGGCAATTGTGAAATCATTTTGGGCTTTTCTAACAGTTCAAGTTCTACTTCTATGTATGTAAAATCAAAGGTCAGAGTCCCTATTTCATCGGTTGAAAATTGTTTTCACAAATCAGCAAGCTGAGGAATACAGAACTATATAAAATATATATATTATAACATAGGGCCTATATTATAATATATCTTATAATATATATTATATGAATCTGGGACTGAGAAATAATTTAAATTGTGTGAAACTTTACTTTGAAAATGCAGTGAACTCTCCAAAAAGACATGAATCTGGGACTGAGAAATAATTCACATTGTGTTAAGAAATTATTTGAAAGTGCACTGAACTCTCCATAGACTTTGTACACAATCGAAATCGAGGACATGGCGTCTGGATACTACAGGCTTTCAAAAGTATTACATGGGTACTGAGGTTAATTGATGTTTGGTATTTATTATCAAATATCAAACAACAAAAAGGGTTTTGTAAATGTTGATCACGTTGATTAAAATTGTTTATTGATGTTTGGAGATAGCTGTGATAATCGTAGCTCTTGGTGACGTCCCTAAGACCTAGGACTAAAAGAGCTACGCGAAATAAATGCATCAACAAAGAGTCGAGTCGACACACCGACGTCATTACCGACCAATCAGGAGGTCCGTCTGAAACAGAGAATCAGACATTTCGCAACGCGGCAGTTCGGTACTGTTCGTGGTATGTGGCACCCGGCCTCCTCGACCAACGCTCACCGAAAGCCGCGGAGTAACCCAACCAATGTTGCTCATGTTGATTAAAAATGTTTACGGATGTTTGGTATTTTATTGTTTTATTATCAAACAACAAAAACAACAAACATTCCAAACGTGTGTTGTAAATGTTGATGAAAATTGTCTTTTGAGCACAAAGGTGACGTGTAGGTACGGAGTTCATTGATGAAAAATAAGACCAATCAGGGGGTCCGTCTGAAACAGCCAACCAGACATCTCGAACCACAGCAGTCAGGGAGTGTTCGCCTCATCTGGCACCCCGCCCGACCCTCGATCACCGAGGATAGCCGCGAAGTCACCCGACCAAGCTTAACGATCATTGCGGGTGTCCGGCTGCCGTTGCACGCAATCCACGCAATCGCGGGTAGACGTCGGAACACCAACAACGCAGACCCCAACCCACGGGTACCCCGAAATTGACCCCAGGACGCATCAATTCAGCAGGGTGCGGGCGCCAGTTGACGCGAAACATGGCGGCGCCCTGAAAGAAACATGGCGGCGCCCTGAAAAAAACATGGCGGCGCCCTGAAACAAAGATGGCGGCGCCCCGTGTTTGCACTAACAAAGATGGCGACTTAACGATCATTATAGTATAGATTATAGTATAGATGTACATGTATGTAGTAAATACTATATGTAAACAAGTGGGCACAACACGGCAATGCAGGGAAAAAGCACAGCAACTCGTTGCCGTGAAAAGTGGCATTTTTAAAGGACATCACAGCAGAGGGTGAGGGCATTGACGGCAATTGCCGTCGATGCCGTCGTTGCCGTCGTGTAATTTCAGGGCTGTGATATACGAGTATAGGCCTATCGGTGACAATATTTTGACTCGCCCAGCGGGCTACTGAAGGAAGGGTTTTGACTCGCCCGCCGCCGTTTTCACTCGCATTTGGCGAGCGGGCGACCGCTAAGGTCGAACCCTGATTTTGAGAGTTTGGTCCAAACTTTGGACCCCTGATGAACAGGAACAACAGATCAACTTCAAGCAGTTTGTTTCGCAACGGAACAGTGGTGAGTTCAAAAGGAAGGTTTTGTGCGACAAATTGAGACATAAATACGCTTTTAGTTTTACGATTATTTATATTTACAGTAGCCTATATAAATATTACATTATACTATAGATATAATTGTGCTATAAGAATGTGACGTGTGACACACAATTTCATGAATTAAGAGGACCTGAAATCTCGGTGACATAGCCCGGCTACTAGCAATTATAGTACTCAGTAGTTGCAGTCGAATTTGAGTCAACTCGTACTTTACACACTAGGCTTGGGCGGTTCCACAATTTCTGGAACCGGTTCGGTTAAAAAAGACTCGGTTCCGGTAGGAACCGGTTCCAAGAGATTCAAAAGAAAAACATAAGGATTGCAGAAAATAATACAAAATAGGCCTACGGTCTATTCAAACTTCGTTGTGTCCCTAATACGAAACGAAGGAGTTTCAATTTTCAACCGCATATGCAGTGATGATAATGTTGTTTAATTTAAAATATGTTTCAGAAACTTTAAAGAAACTTTTTGGAAGCGTTAAGCTAAGTTAGAGATTTGTTTCCATTATCCTACCGTTAGCAAACAACGTTACAAGCCGTGTGAGTACATGCCATGGCTTTGCATGCACATGCTTCAGGGGTTGGAGCAATTAAGCAATTATACCACCCCCTATGCACAAGGTACCATACTACCGTCCATGCCTATTGAAATTACATTAAGAACACTAGCAACATGACTAACTTCGTCACAAGATTATCCATATTACGGGGCCACCTTGATCATTCCACTTCACAAGACACGTGCTGTCAACATTTTTAACAACATCTCCATTATAACTAAAGTATCCACGTTATGGGGCCACTTCATATAAACAACTCAGTGACACACAGTGATACTACTAACGCACAGACATTGCGGTTTGCATCAGTTGTGTGTATGCGCATTCACAAGTTTGCTGTAGTCTAGAGTTACATTTTGTCGGTCACTCATCAAAGAGAATCGGGTATTTTGACTGGAGCCGGTTCTTGGCTCTAGAGTTAGACTTGATTTCAAGTCTGAGATCGCGGTTATTTTTGTCTGCATCAGCCACGCAAAACGCCGTTTACCCCTACTGGCTATCAGAGCCCTAACTCGCGATCTCAGACTTGACCCTGTTGTGTTTGTGGGATATTCATGCATTCATAGCTAAAATTTACATAATAATACGGATGCTAGAGAGATGGCCAATCAGGAGGCCACAAAAACCTTGCAGGCCGCGTCTATTACTAACAGGTTACACTCGCTTAAAATTCTTTCTGTAATATTCATTCGATATTAAATTTGTATAGTGCTTGGTACGTAAATAGTATTTGAAATGATAGGTAAATTTAATGAGATCTTAGAGTTGTAAAAAAGTACAAAATAAAATACATAATTCCTTTCTACAAAAAAACGCCTTACCCACAGTTTAAATGGAATCGTTGAGTACATCTCCTTGAACCTAACTGCATGTACGTAGTAGAAGGTTTATTTTGAATATTCATGTTATAGAAGGCTTCCGACCAATCAGATTGTTCCGTCCACTTTTGGACTAATTCGCAATAGGGTGTGTACAAACCGACGACAACATTCCCAAGTCTGTGATCGAAGGTTTATATGTCGGAGGTTAATACACAAGAGGGCGCTATTTAATGCGATACTGCGCTGCAGAGCCGTATTGGCTTTAGGCAGACATAAAACCACGATCACAGACTTGGAACCAAGTCTACTCTAGAGTTGGAGCTCAGACAACAGCGTATTTCAATTGGAGCCGGGTTGGTCCTCAGAGTCGGGTATTTTGCTGGAGCCGGCTCTGACTGGGACTCGGCTCCCAGCCGGCTCTGGGACTCGGCTCTGGGAACCGGGTATTTGAAGGACTCGGTTCCGGAACCGACTCTTGCGAGTACCCGGTTCTTTAAAAGAGTGGAACCGCGGTTCCGATTCTCAATTTGGAATCGGTAGAACCGGTACCGCCGGGCCGCCCAAGCCTATTACACACTCGTGACATTTGCCAACTCGTACTCACGTAAACTCGCTTTATGAGACGTCAACACCTGCACGTGTGCCAACTCGTACTGATCTTTTTTTTGCATTTTTAATTATCCTTTTTAACTGAATTTAAATTGATTCCAAATTTATTGATAAAAACTTGATTAATTTTAAACATATCAAAGAGTAATATTAATTATTATTTATTTAGGGGGGAATTTTTTTTTATAAGGCCAAGAGAATGAAAGTCATAGATTTTCATCCGGGAAATTTCGAAAACACATGAGGCTTTTTTTCATTATTCATTATTCATTATTTCCATTGATCATTAATAACAGTGCAATCACAAGATGTTTCTTCTAATCTGTGTATGTACGTGCATCATTATATACGGGCCGCACACACAGGCATACTAGGCTCAACAGCGAACGTGTTGTGCATGTGAAGGCGGTACAGTTGCAGGTGCGGATCGGACGGAGTTTACCATACACAATACAGTTTTACTAGCGCGATGCGATCTTTTGTGAAACGGCATGCTATGCGGGACTAAGACTGTAAGAGAACATGTGCTAATGATTGATTATATAGCACATACTGGTGGAAATTTGGTAAAAACTTTCTTTTACTGATGTGGATGATTTGGAACTAAATTTGTTTGGTGGAAATACCTTTTGTGCAAATAATGATTTTTTGGCAAATAATGAAAATGTAGGCGGTAGCTTTAAGGACATGCGGGTGGTGGATGCAAATCTATGACTTTCATTCTCATGGCCTAATAAGTTGAAAGTTTTTTTATATTATGACAACATTATGGAAACATTTTCATTGAAATTGATAAGGGCAATTCCACGGTTAGTTACGTTACATTTTTAGTGCCGACTCTGCACAGTTCTTTGGGCTCCTACATGTATATTAGGATGAAAGCCTATCAATTCTTCATTATGGTACCATTAATACATCTCTACCTAAAGTTATCACATAATAATAATTCAAAACATTCAGACATGTTATGTGAATTGTAAAAGCAACTTTGATCTCGGTTAGTTACGTTACAAAAAAAGGACATGGAAAAAAAGTTCACGTCTTTACATAAAAAGTTTCCTCAAGTGGGATACTTGAGGAAACTGAAAGAAAGTGTAATATCTCTAACATTGATTGGTTACTGGCAAATGTTTTCACATAAAATATGGAGCAATTATTATCATCAGTTTTAAGGACTGCCAAAAAATCATGGTTAGTTACGTTACGGTTAGTTACGTTACAGTTTGTTACGTTACAGTTTGTCCATGCCTACACACATTTTCAAAGCTCCTTTTTAATAACACTTGAAAAGGGATATAGGTCTCAAATGCTTTCAAAATGTTGAGAGCAAGATCAAGAACAAGATTCTAGTTGTTTAATTAATCTGCAAGTGCAAAAAACAATATATAAAATACTGTAAGTGGTATGGTTTGTATTGTAAACAAATGCACACGTTTGTGCACAAAGTCAATGGAGGAGAAAGGTGGTCGGTCAGAAAATTGATGTTTTTTACGTATTATAGCAAAATTATGGAGAAAATTATTAAGAATTATTTAAATTACATACAGAACATTTGTATAATTAAAAAAAGATTAATTTTTTATTCCCATAAACCACTTAAACGGAGGATTTCTCAGCCGATTTCTGACGTTTGTGCACAAAGTCAATGTAGGAGAAAGTAGCAAGATTTGTTGCACATGGATGATGCACATAGCGCATGAATCTAGAATGTTCTTACAGTTACATGTACATCATGGGCACAATCAGTTTTGTAATGTGCCCTCTTTGTCTTAACTTTTCAACATTTGTATTAATTTCCATGAAGCAGCATATACATCAATTTTACAATGGTTAGTTACGTTACCACTTGGTTAGTTACGTTACAAGGTTAGTTACGTTACAGATTTTGAATGCTTTTTATTCAATATATATAGCAATACACAGGAATCTAAATTGCTTTTTTGAACTAAGGATTGGACAAAGAAGGAAAAAATAAGAAACCAAATTTCTAACAAAATGCTTCTTCTGTGGGCAAAAAAAACAAGACGTTTTGGTTAGTTACGTTACATACATGTTAATGGGGTAGAAGTCTCTATTCTGTGGTCTAAATCAATCCGAATCACAACTTATGACTATAACAGCTGGTATTTAGGTTGAATCAATTAAAAAATCTGATTAGATTGATTAGATAAATTGATTTCTTTCTCATTAAGTAATTAATTCAAGTTCTAGTTCTTTTTAGCAAATAATTTTACACTGAAACATCAATCACATAAAAATGAATTTTTGGCAATTTTTTCTCAAAGCCATGACATCCTAAGCATTTTCCCCAGAACCTTTCATATATATGCTCTGATATAAAGCCAAGTTTTACTTAAAAATCACAATTCTAAATTTAAGGGTCATGTCCACTTCCTCATGGAATTGCCCATAAGATCATAAACAGAATACTTTATTATATCTAACCAATTTCAAAGAAGGGAATGAATGACTACTTTTTCCTTTTTTATCATTTGTTTCTTTATCTCTACAGACATTTTTACATTTGTTTTACATTTGTTTTGCTTGTTATAGTTTATTTGTTTGTTTTATATTTTACTCTGTTCGTGTGTAAGGGTAGAATGTCGTATCCAACTGCCAGTTTTTCTCATTAAATATAAGCAATAAAGTAATCTTACCTACCTAGTAAGGTGGAGAACATATGGATGATGATGGACATATACTTCAAATTATTCCAGGATATTTATTTCATGAAAAATTACACATTTTTGGTATACAATGACTTCCTCAGTCATGTCAGTCTGATCTTGTCAACTCCCCCATAAGTGACCAACATGGTCATGTAATAGGTACAACTATAATAGTAGGCAGGTCACACAAATTTTAATATTGTGCGTAAATCATTTCAAATGGATCTTAACTTGAAGGGCTTGATGAAAGAAACACAAATCTGAAGAAAAAAATTGAAATCGGACCTACCGTTCTTGAGTTACGGCAAATTAATGAGGTCAAAATTAAATAGCTGTTTTAGCCATTTTGGTCAAAAAAGAGGAAATTTGAATATTTTACATTTTTACTTTTATATTTCAACATCAATAAGCAGATTTGGTCAATCAAGTTTTAAATTTTACCAATATTTGGGCAGGGAAATTAATCAAACACCAAAAATAATGCCACATTTCTTTTTAGTTTTGGACTCGTTAAAGATGGTCCATTATGCTATGGTCCTATCACGGGACAAGATGGATTTCGTGAAAAATGACTAAGTCCAACTAATTAATATGCATAAATGCTCTAACTTGAGAACAGATCGTCTGACAAGCCTGAAATTTGGCACAAGTATTGTTTGTAATAAAAGCTAAGTTTGGAACTCCTTGCCAGTGATCTGTTGAAAATAACAAATTAAAGAAACAATTTTTTAAATTCATTTTTAAAATTAATTTTTAATTTTTTTTTCTCCATCTTCATAAACTTTATTCGTGTTTCCGATGATAAAAGTCAAAAAGTGGAAAAAAATTTCCAACAAGTTTGTGTAAAATTACAGAAATCTAAAATTTTAAACAATACATGTTGGAAATAAAGGTAATTTTATGATTAAAAATTCTGCCTTTTTTAAAATTTAATTTAAATAACCAGTATAAAAAAAAAATCAAAATTACGGGGAGTAACACTACAGGATAGAACAGCCGACAATTCAATGATGGTGACGTATGCATTGCGTTTGTAGTTACAAGATATCACGTGACTCCTTACATTAACGTTTCGTTTATTGTGCATGACCCCCATGCAATATGAAAAACAACGTACATTTTTTTCTGATTTTCTTCCTCGTTTAATTTTAATTTCTGTGTTGAACTATGATATACATGTATTTTACAAGATTGCAAGTAACTGCACACTTAGAAACAAGAAACTAACATGGAAGTCGATATTCTGAGAGCAGAAGCTCGAGTTCATCGCTTCTCCATCCCGACACGTGCTCGACCGCATTACAAAAATCCAGCTCGTCGTTGTGGTCAGTGGTTTCCGAAACTGATTTCGTAGCGTTCTTCATTGATTTTCTTTACAAACTAAAAAGTAAAATAAAGTTCAACTCCTCTACTTTAACGTAATTATTGTGACATTTTATATTTCGAGGTATTTTTTGGGAAAAAGATTAAATCCTTATGAAATCGTCGTTTGCCACTCCGGGATGCCATTTTGAAAATTGTCACACCATACCCATGAAAGCTTGGCTTTTCCGAGTCTATTTTTAGATTCTGGATGGCTTACGTTGACAGGAACGCATCGGAATCTACCATTTTGCGAGGGCCGGCTATGGGGGACCAAAATCGCCGTGCTGAAGTCCTCAACGATAAACGGCGCTCCGCGATTCACGATCGATCGGAGGTGTTTTTCAAATGGTGTTTAGTACAAGATTTTCGGACCCAATCAACCCCAAAAACACACGATGGAATGATAAAACAACACACATCACTATACTGGTATTTATTTCTTCATTTTATTGATATTTCACATCGTAACAACATGTCAAAAGTTGGCAATTTTTTTCATACCGAGCTGTGCTGTGAGTGTGTTTGACCTGCCTAATAATAGGATTCTACTATTTTCTGAAGGGGAGGATTTTTTTAGAAGGGAAATCAAGTCCGAAAACCATCATCAAAGTGGATTTTAAAGATAGTTTTCGCTTTCTGTACCCCAAAAAATTTATGACATAATTGTTTAACTGGTTAGTGGTTGTAAAAAAAATTCAAAAAACCCTTAAAAAGTGGCGGTCGGATACGACATTCTTTTCATGTGTAATCATTTGTCCGGTCCCACAGGACACTAACTTCTGCTCACTCTTGTGTTTATGTATGAATGTATGTTTGTATTTCAAGCTCATTCGAAAAAGTTTATAGTAAAAAAGAACTTTCTTGCACTGTCAGCAAAAACAATTTGTTTAGTTGTGATGATGTGTTTCTTATATTTGTACACTAGCCCCTACTATCAAACCAAGTAGATCTAGTTAGTCATTCTGTTAATCCACTTGAGCTGGTGGTCTTGGGGAAATTTCATCCCTGCTCTTATACTATCGAATTCCTTCCTCAATAAATATTTTATTAATTACTCTTATTTTTTCCTATAGAAAGCTGCTTGAGTCAGAAAGTCTTCACCAATGACAAGCCGTTTGATTCTTTTTGTTTTCAACCTGAATTACAAGTCACCCAATGGATCTAACAAATGAGAAACAATTTGTGTGTGACATTTGTGGAAAGTCCTTCTCACAAGGAAGCAATCTAAGATGTCATCAGAGGTCCCACACCAATGAGAAACCATTTGTTTGTGATATTTGTGAAATGTCATTCTCACAAGGAAATGATTTAACATGTCACCAGAGAATACACATGAATGAGAAACCATTTGTCTGTGACATTTGTGGAAAATCCTTCTCACAAGGAGGCAATCTAAGATGTCATCAAAGGGTACACCAATGAGAAACCATTTGTTTGTGACATTTGTGAAAGTCATTCTCACAAGGAAATGATTTCAGATGTCACCAGAGAATACACACGAATGAGAAACCATTTGTCTGTGACATTTGTGGAAAATCCTTCTCACATGGAGGCAATCTAAGATGTCATCAGAGGGTACACACCAATGAGAAACCATTTGTCTGTGACATTTGTGGAAAATCCTTCTCACGTGGAAGCAGTCTAAGACGTCATCAGAGTGTACACACCAATGAGAGACCATTTGCCTGTGATATTTGTGGAAAATCCTTCTCACGTAAAAGCAGTCTAAGATGTCATCAGAGGGTACACACCAATGAGAAACCATTTGTCTGTGACATTTGTGGCAAATCCTTCTCACAAGGAAGTGAATTAAGATGTCATCAGAGGGTCCACACCAATGAGAAGCCATTTTTCTGTGACATTTGTGGAAAATCCTTCTCACAAAGAGGCAATCTAAGACGTCATCAGAGGGTCCACACCAATGAGAAACCATTTGCCTGTGACATTTGTGGAAAATCCTTCTCACATGGAGGCAGTCTAAGACGTCATCAGAGAGTCCACACCAATAAATGACTTGGGTTGTAACATTGTGCCAAATATCCTTCTCACAAATAAATTACCACAGGATCCACCAGTGAGAAACCATTTGTCTGTTGTTTCTTTAGTAAATTATTGTTTAATTTAATACATTTTACTATTTTGTCTTTTTATAGAATGTATATTGTATAAGTTGGTATTCTGTTACGGTGTCTATATATCCAACAAGTATACCCATCCAAAACTGGGATGTTTTTTTTGTTTTGTAGTCCTAATCTTTTTTTTTGTCACAGGGAAATATGTGATACATGTACACGTGGGGACCAAATTTCCCATATACAAAGTATGGGGGGCTAAGAGAGCTAGGCCTTACAAATCGGGAAAACATTCATTTATACCCCAATGTGAAAATTATTTTGTTGAGTTTTCTGAATTCTCTGAAATGAAAGCACATTAACCCTCCTACTATTGTTGCACTTTAGTGGAAAGTTGCTGTTGAGGTCAAAACCAGTCAACTGCCTGTTTTTGACTGTTGACCCAAATGTGCACACAGGGGCATTTTTGACTGGTTTTTACTGTCATTTTGACCACCCTGAACAATACAATACAATGCTTTTTACCAGTCAAAAACAGTTGACTTATTTTGACCTGTAAGGTTTGACAGTGTTTGACTTTTATTAACCCTCCTAGGTTTAACAATCAAAGACACTCAAAATTTGTATGTCTCTCTAATTAACCCATTGACTTTGTGCAGTGCACTCAAATACATGGAAGCACATGTGGCTGTGATAGGAGGTCAAACCAAAACCAATCAAAGACACTCAAAATTTGTATTTAACTCCCAACCCATTGACTTTGTGCAGTGCACTCAAATACTAATAAATGCAAGGACATGTGGCTAGGATAGGTCAAACCAAAACCACTCGACAGTACAATGTACATACACAGCTCTGTGTGACTCTGTGGTTTGACCTACCAATTGGCAATGCAACCAATACTCAAGTGACTGTCTGTGGGTGCAGTGCTTACTGGGCCAAATTTCAGCCTGGGCATAGGAGGATTAAAGTGCACTAGATATACCTTGGGAAGTATTTCAACATTTTGACTGATTTTGACCCTTGTAGTAGGAGGGTTAAAAAGAATATTTTGTTTCCAGGATAACTGTTACTTTTTGCTAACTACACATCAAGTTTAGCTTTCAAATAATTATTCCCACCAGTAGGCAATGGAAAGTTGTCATATTTTCAAAATGATGTTTTCCTTTAAAGCTAAGGTATAGGATTGGTTGAATCAAAATTACCAAATGTTCAAATTCTAATGTAAAACTTACTTTGTGTAAAGCTGATGGTATGAATCTCCCCTAGAAATTATTTTATCTGCTGTAATAATTTAGAAAAGTGAAATAATTTCCATTTGATTTAGGAAAGACTACTCTTTCCTAAATTCTAACAATGCATTTAACAATTTTCGCATATTTTGCTTAAACTTTCATAGGATGGTTTTTAATGTATGTGTTAATATCTTGATTCAAAGAGAGTAAGCATACTCAAATGAGCAGTTTTGCCAACATTACCAATGTTGTACCTTCCCTTCAATGTATATCTTGATTCATAGAGAGTAAGCATACTCATAGAAGCAGTTTTGCCAACATTACCAATGTTGTACCTTCCCTTCAATGTATATCTTGATTCAAAGAGAGTAAGCATACTCATAGAAGCAGTTTTGCCAACATTACCAATGCTGTACCTTCCTTCAATGTATATCTTTATTCAAAGAGAGTAAGCATACTCATTGAAAGCAGTTTGTGCTTGTTACCAATGCTGTACCTTCCTTCAATGTATATCTTTATTCATAGAGAGTAAGCATACTCATAGAAGCAGTTTGCCAACATTACCAATGCTGTACCTTCCTTCAATGTATATCTCGATTCATAGAGAGTAAGCACACTCATAAACAGTTTGCCAACATTACCAATGCTGTACCTTCCCTTCAATGTATATCTCGATTCAAAGAGAGTAAGCACACCTCATAGAACAGTTTTGCCAACATTACCAATGTTGTACCTTCCCTTCAATGTATATCTCGATTCAAAAGAGAGTAAGCACACTCCTTAGAAGCAGTTTTGCCAACATTACCAATGTTATATATACCATCACCTCAATCTCATCTGGATGGTTCACTCCCTCCCCCAGCAAGCCAAGACCTGAGTTTTGCCATACCTAATATTAAACTTCTAAAAGCATTATATGTACCAAACTTTTTTTTTTATCTTATTGTCTACATTTGTCTGTCTTCACTTAACTCACTGGAATAATTTGTTCTTATTATTCAGCAATCCATATCGAGCTACATGTATACTACCAGCAATGGCATTATTTTCATTATTTTAAATTTTTTAAATTGTTTTATTTTATTATTTATTTTATTTATTAATTTTTGTTTGGGGGGGGGGGCATGGAAGCCAATGCGCCGACTGATTAACTAGCACCAATAAAAATGAAACACCTTCAAAATCGCTGGACGAGGGTATATGTGAGAAAATATTTAGGTGGGGCTAAGTGTGGGGATATTTTTGAGGGGGGGGGTAGGCATTTCAAACCACCTCTGCAAAAAAAAATTAAATAAAAAATACAAGCCTGCTTTGATGGCTTGAATTGGTTGGCGGTTTATTGTCGACTGAAAATCGATATTTACATCCCTGTATACTACCAATATGCCTCTATTTTGGTAATGACCCATTTCATTTCAGCCATGTAACTGTCTCAGAATAATGACCACTATATTCAAACAAGCACATCATAAAAGCCCCCTCCTATTTGACATAGATGTTTCCCTCAGAAATTGTATCAGTTTTAATTTTTAGAATCACTTAAAAAAGCAAAGCTTTCATCAATAAATCACAACTGCCTCACTTTGGAAGTCTTTGCAAGTCTTTCCCAGTAAAATGGATTTATATTTAATTGTTGAACGAAAACATGACAATTCATTGGTACAGATTGGGTTTTTTACAATAGTCAAAAGGATTTAATTAATTCTGTAACTCAGTCGAATGGGGTCATTATCTCTTAACTTTCTGAATCTGATTAACACATTCTTAATTCTTCGGCTCGATCAAACAGAAATTTCCATACACAAGAATATAGGCCTACAATGTAGTCGCCAGTAAAATATGCATATATATTATCTCAGGATATGTTCATTGGCTGTGGCTGTTCTCATTCGTCTTTGTGAACCAGCGGCGTAGCCATTCCCCTGGGGAATGGGGGAGGGGCATTGCTTTTCAGTGGGGAAGGGTATGGGTTTTTCCCTTTTCTTTCTTTTATGGGGCACTGTCGGGATTTTTCGTGGGGGACCTAGAAAAACTTAGCATAATTGTCACCACGCGCCCTCTTGGATCTTGCGCAGTGCCTTTTATGTACGCACGTGCATTGCTATGTGTGTGTGGTGTATGTATACGTCACGTACGTTCTGCTCCCATTGGCCCTTAGTTTAGAATCGTGCACCAGCGTGCTGGTACCCGCGCAGGCAAGTACAGTTCCCGCAGTACTGCAACATTCCTTGACAACAGAGGTCGCCCAAGTGTAAACAATCAACTTTGACACTATCTAGCGCGCCGAGTTTAAATAACTTTTCCTTCAAATTGACGTTACAAACGCTCCAACTCATGAATAAACGACACACAAGCACATTGAGTGACAAAACTACCAAGAAGATGTGTAATGGACCAGAAATTGGTTGCTAAGGTAATAATTTTTTTTAAAGTAAGGGTTAAAAAACACTTAATTTAAATCCATAATTTCTCAGTTTCAAAAGTTTTTGTGAAGAATTGGAAAATAGTTTTCACGAGATGAATGGTTTGAATTTACCAACACGCTTACACTTTCTTACTACATTTTTTCCTTTTCCTTTTTGGGGCATTTTAGAAACTATAAAATGGAGCATCATCTTACTGTTCTGGAAGCACTTTGTCGAATCTGTGGAAACAGACAAATAAGCTCTGCCTATAAAGCGAAGCGAAAATCTAAAACAGTTGTAGTGATATGGTGATATAACATAAATTAATCAGAAAATTAATTATTGTTATTAAAATGATTCCCTTGCTTTACACGCGAGCTGCATGCGTGCGTAAGCGTATGCGTGAGTTGATCTTTCTAAGAAAATAATATTTTGTTCTAGAATGAAAATAATAAGTAAAGAGGTTAAATATGTTTGCTGATGGAATAAGAAGTCAGTCGGAGATTGATTGGGATAAAGAGAGGAACTGATGAGTTTGCATCAGTGACTAATAAAATAAGTGATCGTCAACTGGTAATCCTGTCTCATTGTTGTGTGTTTATTCAATCTTTGGCTCAATCGATAAACCCCGTACTTAGCACGAAGTCATTTACAATCACTCGTACGAGAGGACTCTACACCAAACTCAAGCCGCGTTTGTATGCAAGGAGCAAGGACACTTTCTCACTAGATTTGACATGTGATAATTCCCAGTAGCACCCTTCTCATATCTGCTTTAGCTGTCTGTCAAAAATCAGCAAAAAACGCAAATACCCAGAGATACCCCGTCTCCACTGGCCTGAACATGGAAATCCTTGTGAAATTTGCCGGGAGTTTTCACAGCAAAGCATAGGGTGGTAGGTCATGCAAGAGAAAGCGAGGAAGGCCAGCAGCAACTGACCCTACGAGACATTTGGATCAACCTGAAGAACTCTCTGAAGAACTCTCTAATTCATTCTTTCCCGCGCATTTGGAGTAGTTTGCCATCCGCCATTAAGAACTCAGTCATTCTTGAATCATGGAAGGGTTTTAATAATCAACTGTCCAGTTATTTCAATAATGATGTTTAATGTTTTTCCTGTTTATTGTATTTGATTTTATTATTTTTATTTATTTGACATAATAACCTCTTTTTTCATTTATTATGTTTCTTTTTACTTCATTTTTAAATTTTTATTGACCCTGTTGGTTATATTTATTTATTGTTTAATATATATTTTTTTCTCTCTTTATTCTGTTTACTTTTTTGTTTAATGTCAGTTGATGTCCAGGTTTATTAGCAGCTCTTTCTGTCTATCAAAGTGTTTCAAATTTCCGATAGGTTTTATTCAGAGTATATATTCATTTATTTGTTTATTCTATAGTATTTAATTATTTATTATAGTAATTATTTTTATTCATACTCTATTCTACGATTGGATAAGCAGGCTTTCGAGTTATAGTCTAGTGGTACACTTTTGTTTATCCTGGCCGTCTTAGAATGGATTGTTCCCCTTCCAGAGTCCAGTCCCTCCCTTCTTCCTTCCTCCCACCCCTCACCTGTCCTGGACCCCTTGCCTAATCCCCTCCCCTTTTTGTTACCTTGTATTTAAGTTACCCGTTTTGTTAAATCTAATTATCCTTTGTACTACCTGTATGTTGTTGTTTTTGACATTGGCCGAATAAATAATAATAATAATAATAATAACCAACAGAGATTGAACAAATCTTACAAAGGCCCCTGACAGCTCCCATCACAAAGGATATAGAGAGAATTGCCACCCATGTACTAAAGACAAACTACATCAGTCATTCGGGAGGGGTAACAACAGAATTTTCAATATATGCAAACGTCTAGTCACTACCAAAAGA
Organism: Zoroaster sp. YZ-2022; assembly: GCA_029582265.1. NCBI lineage: Eukaryota > Metazoa > Echinodermata > Asteroidea > Forcipulatida > Zoroasteridae > Zoroaster > Zoroaster sp. YZ-2022. Next base: position 28,870,776 of record CM055831.1, read on the forward strand.
AAAATGGTAGTAACGCAATGTTTACACATCCGTGAACTTCATACCCTCATGAATCATTTTTATTTTTTTTATTTTTCCCTAAAAACTCATCGTTTTTATAGCCCAAATAGAAGTGCCTTAATATCCAATGACAAAAATGTCCCCGAGTTGACTATTTTATCCGCGAACAAATTCGCAGGGATTTTCTGTTTGGATTTTGTGGAAATTAGGCTCAACATGACGTGAAAGAGTCCTTGTTAACATAATAAGGGTCAATACACTGATACAATCATGAATAAGCGGCTAACAGTGATGACAAAAAAAAACGCGAAAACCTCGTTTGTTTACATCGTCTACTTAGTATGCTAATAAGCCTTGAAGTCGCGCATGCGCACAAGCTAAACTTTGCCACAGAACGTACGTGGTACGTACATATGTACGTATATGGGGCGGCCGGCCGCGGCCGGTGTGGTGGGGTTGGTTAATTTTGAAAATGGCGCTTTGGATTTACGCACCGTGGTGAACTTGTCGAAGAATGTGACGACTTTATACATTAGGAATTTACAAAATTTCATCAAGACAACGTATGAACTCCATTGAGGATATAGAATATATAGGTAAGTTAATGTAGTTTTTGTAGGTAGTTGTGACAGTGAAATAAATGGGTTTGTTTTGTCTGTTGTTGGTGAACGTTGAGGTCTAGCGTAAGTATCGACTCCCGTGGACTCGATACCTATTCGGAATTGTCTGTGCAATCTGGATCTCTATTGTTATACTTCGTAAAAGCGGTAAATCCGCATCACTACATACGACTTGACAGACTAGTTTGTATTGTGGGTTGTGGTTTCGTTCAGGTGTTTAACAAGTCCGGTTTTGAAGCTGGTTAGCTTTGTTTGATCGAGTAGATGGTGTGGTAGGCCTAAATCGTTCCAAATTTAGTAGTCCATGGAAAAAATTTAATTCAAGAGTTTTGGTCTTTGTTTGCGGTCATTGGTAGGAGAGGTCGTGGGTCCTTTTTAATCAATGAATTATGGGAAGTGGGTTTTGGGTTGTTTGACCGACCGACCGAGTGGGTTGTGAAAAATTTCGCGGAGCTTTGATGGAAATCTTATCCTTTTTTATCTTTGATTATGTTTGTCATCCACTCGTATATCATGATTTTATATGTTTGCTTAATGTTTCTTAATTGATGTTCTGTATTTTTGATACGATATTTGTTATATTTTAGCGGATTTTTAACTTTGATACTTCTCGCAATAATCAACATGACAGGAGAGACCATGTCTACGCTCAGTCAGTGTATATTAACATCCATACATTCTTGGGCATACATTGTAGGCCTACACCTGGTATTGAACTGAGCTATTCTTACGCTCAGAAGCTTTCCGTCGCGGAATTTTGTTTAATGTTATTGACGTCTTTTAACTAAGTATTGTATGCGTTTTGTCTGAGACTGAATAGGTATTTTAGATTTAGTCTCGGATTTTGTGTAGTAATTGATTCTGGTCGCCATTTTGTATTTTTACGGTAGGGCTCCTCTGCCTTATTTGATGTTCAATATTGTTGTCCTTTATGCAGTTGTCTTTTGGTGTATTTTGTGCAGTATTTGATTCTGGTCATCATTTTGTATCTTTATTGTTGTACTTTGTAGGCCTCTTATGGTTTTGCTTGAGGTTATTGATGTCTTTTTAACTAAGAAGATACAGTAGGCCTGCTGTGCAATTTGTCCTCCATTTGACCCTCTTTCTGGTCGCCATTTTGGATTTTTTACGGTTGTGTAGGGCTCCTTTGGCTTGTGGCAGGACATTTGAACAGTCACACAGTAAATAAATACCGTACATACTCACTGTACTTGCATTCAATACACACTCATTATAATTCCTGTACCACTATATTAAAAAACTGAGGGACTCACCAGTCATCACACTGGTAAGCATTTGTCTTATTGTTTTTAATCCAAGTACATACTGACATAATGGGTTTGTTGCATACTCTGTGCTCGATGACTCTGTTTATTTCTTGCATATGGCTTAAGCAGAATGGTCACCTGGGCCAAACCATGGTACACGCTGTGCCAAATCAACACATTCCTACCTATTCACATACAAATGGTGCTTTTAATGCCATATATGTAAAAAGAAATGTTTGTAATGTGGTAAACTCCAATAGTCTACAATTTGACATCTTGTCATTGATTTACACATCATCTAAACTGAACAAACAGTTTATTGCATCTAGGGGTTTTTATTCCTCCATGCTTATAAATTTCAAATTTAATGCAAGGGTTGGTAAACTAAATTTGGCTGTATCTATTATGTCTCTTTTGGGATTGTGTGGGGATATTCACCCCCACCCAGGACCACAAACCAAATTAAACTGTAAGAAACCTAGAAGGAAACGTAAACCAAAGTTCCCATGTACCATATGTGGAGACGATGTACTTGATAACCACCGTGCACTCAGTTGTGACACCTGTGGCTTATGGACCCACACTCAATGTGGGGAAGTTAGTGATGCGGAATACGTCACCTTTGTCAATCAAGAAGACTTTGTGTGGCATTGTCCATCTTGTGATATTTTAAACTTTAATGACTCCTACTCCATGGTTCACGATTTTGAATGCACTAACCAGTATGAATTACTTGGTGATTCAATAGTTGGCATTGTACTTGCAGGCAAACCTCTTCCCCTACCACATACACCCATTAGCAATACACCAGACAGTGTCAGACTTCCAAGGCCTAGGAAAACTAAAAGTAAACCTGCCAGGAATTTGGAGTCTACTTCACCATGTATCACGACAGACCGATTAGCCTCAACCTTTCAACCTGAGGAAGCACACATTCACACCGGTTTAAACACTCATACTAATTCAGAAACACTTAGTGACCTAGACTCACATGTTGGTTCAATCACACAGACTAGAACAAACGACACCTGTTCTGAAAAAAATAGTTCTCACACAGACGAAAACTTCAAAAATGAAAATACCAAACCACATATCAAAGGACTACTCAAGATCCTCAACATAAATTTTAGAAGTCTTAAAGGGAAGATCCCTGAACTCCAGGCGCTAATTGACACTGAGGGCGGACATCCTCATCGCAACAGAAACATGGCTTAATAATAGTATAAAAAATTGTGAACTGTTTCCGTCAAACTATTCCATATTCAGGAAAGATCGCCTGGATGGTTACGGAGGTGTACTCATAGCTGTTAAAAACCTACCAGCGCAACACCTCAGTGATCTTGACGCAGACGCAGAACTCATTTGGATTAAGATTGACATGAACAAAGATAAACCTATTTATGTTGGAGCATATTATAACCCTGACACTTCACTCAACTCACTACACCAACTTGAAGAGTCACTCATAAAACTTTACACTCATCACTCACACCATAACCAAATATGGTTGGGAGGATTTCAATCTTAGGACATAAATTGGGGAAAACCAAACTACAAATTCAGGTAGTAGCATCAAAACACAATGTAATACCTTCTTAGACATGTGCACACATTTTCAACTTGAGCAAGTGGTCAAAATTCCAACTAGGAAAATAATATTCTTGATTTATTTCTTGTCTCAAACCCTACACTGATAAATAGCATAGATATAATCCCAGGTATTGGGGATCATGACATAGTCAGAATATACAGTAACATAAAGCCTAATATTACTAGTTCCACTAGGCATAAGATTTTTCAATACTCGAAGGGTAATATGACAGCATTAAAAACCGATCTTCTTAGTTTCGGTCATACACTCGTCCAAGACTTGGTAAATCACACAGTCCAAGAAAACTGGCTCACTTTCACTTATAAACTCAAAACACTCATGGAAACTCATATTCCAACTAAATTTACAACAACAAGATACAACTTACCTTGGTACAATGCCAGACTTAAGCGTATGAACAGGAAGTTACACCGACTTTATAATAAACAACGCAAATCAACACTTGAATGTCACAAGACAGTCTTCAAAAATACCGTACCATGTATAAAAGAACTTAGACATGCTCAGAATGAATACATTGGTTCCAACATGAGTGAAAATTCCATCAGAACACAAAAAATTTGGAAGATGGTTAAAGCAAAGCAATTAGACAGTGGCGGTATTCCACCATTAAAAGCACAATAACTATTCTACAAATGACAGTCAAGAAAAAGCTGAAATTTTAAACAACTACTTTAAATCGGTTTATACACAAGAAGATACAAAAAATATCCCAGACATGGATGGAAATCCCACCCCTGACATTTCTGAAATTGAAATTTCCAAAGATGGTGTTCGCAAACTTCTTGAAGATCTCCAACCAAATAAAGCATCTGGTCCTGACCAGATCCCCGCAAGGATACTAAAGGAGTGTGCGACAGAGTTGGCCCCCATTCTCACTTCAATTTTTACTCAGAGTTTAAATACAGGTAAACTACCATCAGACTGGCTCATGTCTCATATATCACCGATTTTTAAAAAGGGTAACCGTAATTCTCCTAGTAATTATCGTCCTATTGCACTTACATCCATATGTTGCAAGATTCTTGAACACATTCTCACTTCACATATTATGTTTCATCTTGACCGGTTCAACATTTTAAATGATTCGCAGCATGGCTTCAGAAGGAGAAGAGGTTGTGACACTCAGTTGATTTTAGCAACTAGTAGGCATTTTAGGTGGTTTCTCAAAGCTATGAATGAGCATTCAGAAGTGTGCTTGGCTTAAAGAGCAACTCTTCCCATTTCAGAAACACTTGGAATTTTTAAAATCAGTCGTGCGGTTGCTGAGATATGCATGATTTTATATTGACAAACAATGCCATTTTTGGGCTCGAGGTCAAAGGTCATTCTTAAGTCTTTCTTTGTTTTTTGCGGTACTGTTAATTTTAAGACAATTCAGTTAAATTTGCCCATTACTCAAAAACGAAGCAATGTATGCATATCAAACTTGGCACAAAGGTTGGTGATAGTTAGTACTTTAATATTGTGCATATTGCTGAGATGAACTACCTATAATTATGAAAATATGAATAATAAATCATAGAAAAACAGCATATTTTCAGTTTTTGCTTGAACATGCATTGTACAAGCAATTTATTCAACTATTTTGTGTTCAAGTGTTGATATAAGGCAGTGTGAGCGTTCCACTTTAAAATTACAAAATATTAAGTAATTAACAAATTATGATTAATAATTAATATGAAATTATTATTAATAATAATTGAAAATATATTCACATTTTGGCAAAATTTTTGTGTCTTGATTTTTATCGATAGTTCTTGACAAACACCAGTATCGGGAAACTTTTGTTGGCATTGAACTGCTAAAAGTGTTCTTCTTTGATAAACACTTATGTGCCTCACGTGGTAATTATGCATAACGCATAGTGGTGCTTTCAAAAATGGGTTGTCATTCCCCATAAAGATGGCCAATTTTACATTGTGTGACGTCAAGTGTGAAGTTTCTATAAAAAAATATTTTCAAAGCAAATATAGGTATTTGTATTAACATTGTTCACAATTTGACAAAAAATAAGACTATGTACGTCCTCTTCAGTTCTCTTCAGTCCTCTTCAGTTCCTGCCATCACCTCCAGTGAAGGTGCATGATTGATGATGCTGTAGTAGGCCGTTCTTGTTGTCTTGGTTCTGAAACATAAATATGGGCAGGTAGGTAATAAATAAGAGTTAATAAAGGACAAGCAAAATGATACCATGGTACGAATATTGTTATACAAGGGGTCCATCCTGCTTCTTGCAAAATTGTTATCATAAATCACACCTCAATCTGCACTCAGTCTCCTCAGTCACATATTTCCATCGGCTATCAAATGATTATCACATTTATGGACATGGACATGGACAAGGCATATCTTGAGGTTTAATTACATAAATTTCACAAAACCCATCGAGTTCGTTGGAGAAAATTCCCGGTAAACAAGGTAAACAGATTCGCAAAAAAAAATCAGTACACGGCCGCGAACACACTCGGACATCGTGTCAAAATTAGTTAGTTTTAAGACATAAATCACACATTAATCTGCACTTATACTCACAAATTTTCGTCGGCTATCAAAAGAAGATCACATTTATGGACATGGATCAGACATATCTGCAGGTTTTAGTTGTACAAACTCCACTAACCCACCGAGAAAACTCCCGACAGATTCATTCACAACATGTACAAACAACAGCTGATAAATATAACGCGTACGCGGACCGTACCACTTTTTTGGAGGGTAACGTAACTTCACATATCTAATTCTACCAGTAATTACGCCAGTTGTTCCAAGTATTCTTGACTGAATTTTACCTTATTTTGTAGTTATGTACTAAGATTAATGTACTACGATTTATTTCAAATCAGTTTAATAACAATTCAATATTCTTAATACACCCGTAAGCCAGATAAAAAACAATAACTGTCCTGTGCTAAAATGGACGCTCCGTGGAGTTCTGGAGGGTCAGTGAGTCATTGTGAACACGATTGTCGCTGGGTTGAAGTGAAAAACGTGGCAAGAAAGGGTCGTGAAAAAGTTGGGATAGCATTATTAATTTTCAGAATATTGTCATCAAACTTTGCATAATTATTATCAGATATTTAAGAAAGGTACTCACCTTTGTGCCATACGTGTCAGGCGATGTTTCATTTAGAAAAATTGATGGAAAGTCTTCATTTCATCTGAAGTCGTTGATCGTTTTCATTCGACTGTCGGCACAGGTTGGACATGATTTGGGCATTCATGTACTGTAATCTCGGTAATCTTCGGAGGCTTACAACCAATGAAAAAGGCTGCTAGAGCAAAGCGAAAAGTGCGAATCGAACTCGGTCAGAGTGGCTTGAAACGGGCACTCGCTAAAATTGCCGTCCCACGCGTAGTGACCTCCGGTCTCTCCATTGGGTGAACGTGTCACGCATATACTTTGTACAGGGGGACTACGAGCAGCACTCTGTGTGCGAACGAAAGTGTCACGTGAGTGAAAACCCTACAACTAGTGACTTGGCTGCATCATTCGAAAAGAACAAACAAGTAGATGCAGTCTTTCTCGACTTTTCTAAAGCCTTCGACCGGGTTCCACATTCACGTCTTCTAAAAAAGTTTCAGCATTATGGCATAACAGGGAAAATCCATGGGTGGATAAAAACATTTCTCACCTTACAAGCAAAGAGTAAGTCTTGATGGGAAGTTGTCTTCAGCAGTTGATGTCACATCCAGTGTGCCACAGGGTACGGTCATAGGACCATTATGTTTCTTAATCTACATAAATAATTTACCTGACTGCGTTTCACCTGGCACAATGACCCGCCTATTTGCTGACGATGCCCTTGTGTATAGAGAATTGAATAATCCGGACGATCCTATCACTTTTCAACGTGACTTGGGCGCTCTCAGTAAGTGGGGATTAGATTGGCAAATGAAATTTAATACAAATAAATGTTACACAATGCACTTCACATCTAAAAAGACCCCTAACATTACTCCATACAAACTTTCTGGCAACACCTTGGACACAACTGATTCTCACTCTTATCTTGGTATCATATTCGACAGTAATCTAACATGGAAAACTCATATAAATAATGTTACAAATAGTTGTAAAAGGACCCTGGGGGTGATCCGTAGGAATTTTAAATGTTGCCCGACTGATATAAAATCAAGACTTTACTTGTCTCTTATCCAGCCTAAACTAGAGTATGGCACAGCTGCTTGGTTCCCATATACCAAACAAGAAACACATACTCTAGACAAAATCCAAAGATCAGCAGCTAGACTGTGTCAAAATGACTACTCGAGAGATTCTAGCGTTACTGCCATGCTAAGTTCTTTGAGCTGGCCAAGTTTAGACACCAGGAGGAAGATTACTAGGCTCACCATGCTATTCAAAATAACCCATAACCTCGTTGATATTAAATGGCAGGATTACCTCACCAAGCCTCAACGTAGATTAAAAAAGACCCATGACCTCTCCTACCAACGATCGCAAACAAAGACCAAAACTCTTGAATTTAATTTTTTTCCATGGACTACTAAAATTTGGAACGATTTACCACACCATCTACTCGATCAAACAAAGCTAACTAGCTTCAAAACCGGACTTGTTAAACACCTGAGCGAAATCACAACCCACAACTCAAACTAGTCGGTCAAGTCAACACTCTGTAGTGATGCGGTTTACCGCTTTTACGGAGTAAACAATCCAGATCCAGATCCAGAACAAACACAGCAAAAATTTCCAAAGAATGTCGTATCCGACAGCCACTTTTTAAGGGTTTTTTGAAAGGGTAGAATGTCGTATCCCCGCCACTATTTTTCATTAAATATAACCAATAATGTAATCTTGGTAAGGTGGAGAACATACATGTATGGATGATGATGGACATATACTTCAAATTATTCCAGGATATTTATTTCATGAAAAATCAGGCATTTTTGGTATACGATGACTTCCTCAGTCATGTCAGTCTGATCTTGTAAACTCCACAATTAGTGACCAACACAGTCATTGTACATATGCGTATACTAGCCCTCCTATAGGTTTAACACTCAATCAAAGACACTCAAAATGTGTATGTCTCTCTTAACCCATTGACTTTGTGCAGTGCACTCATACACAGCTGTGTGTGACTCTGTGGCATTCTACCAATTGGAAATGCACCCAAAAATACTCAAGTGACTCTGTGAATGCTGTGCTGACTGGGCCAAATTTCAGCCTGGGCATAGGAGGGCTAGTGGCATCCTTGTATTTTCTGAAGGGGAGGATTTTTTTTAGAAGGGAAATCAAGTCCGAAAACCATCATAAAAGTGGATTTTAAAGATAGTTTTAGCTTTCTGTACCACCAAAAATCGATATAATGATTTTTTAACTGGTTAGTGGTTGCAAAAAAAATCCAAAAAAAGCCCTTAAAAAGTGGCGGCCGGATGTGACATTCTTTCCAAATCCACTTTTGGGCAGTTCCATGGTGTCGGACGTACATTTCAGACACTTCAACAGAGTGTATTATTACAGTGATATAATTAAAATGAATTTTTATTCTGAAAAGAAGTATCAGGTACATGTAGTTACTAAAGTTATTTAATTAAGAAATTATCCATCCATATCTTTTAATGTAGAAGCCACTCGCCCAAAACTCCATGGTGTCGGACGTACTCGGAGAAATGAATATTTTTGTAAACCAATATTTATATCGCAAACTCTGTGATGTGTTTAAACTTGAAGCAATTTTTTCCTATATGTGGATTCATCAGACCCTGTAAATACACTTCAAGATAAGACATGTTTTTAAATTTTAACTTGTAGAAACAGCCTTTATTATATCGATTGTCGGACGTGCATTTCACAGTGTCGGACGTACCTGTCCGAAATTTCATTAAAAAGTAGATAACAATCGGTTTGAAATTCCACTTTAAATTTGGCCCAGTTAGCAAGGCACTCACAGACAGTCACTTGAGTATTTTTGGTTGCATTGATAATTGTTCACACATGTGTATTTTTGTGCTGGAGATAGTGGCAAAGTCAAACATACACACAAGTTATATGCAGAGTCACACACACACAGAGCGTAAGTACTGCATAGTTACAGTTGAGTGGTTTTGATTTGACCTTCTACCAGAGGCCTGTATGCTTGCTCTTATTTGAGTGCATTGCACAAAGTCAATGCGTTAGTAGAGACATAAACATTTTGAGTGTCTTTGAATGTTAAACCTATAGGAGGGTTAGCTAAACAAGTTGGAAATGATCAAAGAGAAACTACATGTAAATAGCATTAAAATGTATTAAAATTAATTAAGGCAAGAATCTTGAAAATCTTTTAGACCTGAAAAAGTAAACATTCCTTATACATGTATTTACTACATACAGTAAGTCAAATGTGAATTGACCCCTATTTCCAGCAACATTTGGAGGTTCAAGCTTCTTAAAAACATCTTTTCTGGCATAGAATATGTGATCTTTGCATTGTGGCCATTTCCAATGACTTCCAGATTTGTGCATGACATTCACTTTAACGTCAGCACTAAGTGTGTGACCAAAATCTGTGATTTAAGCCTGGAAATATGTCCCCATCGTATCTGACTGCCACCCAGTCACCAATATACAACTCCATTTCTGTCCCAGAAGTTTCTGTGACAAGTTCTGTCTGACTGGTCAGAGAGTCATTGAAGTCAGCATCTTCCTCTTCCTCCAGAATTCTCACCTCTGAATACTGTGTCGAATCTGATGTATCACTTACTAGAAGAAAGTGCTTTTAAACTATCTTTAAAATCCATAAAATATGTTTTTCGGACTTTATTTTCCCCTATAAAAAATCCTCCCCTTCAGAAAATAGAAGGATCCTATTATAGTTGCCACTGCGCTTGTACAATGACCGTGTTGGTCACTTATGGGGGAGTTGACAAGATCACACTGACATGACTGAGGAAGTCATCGTATACCAAAAATGCCTAATTTTTCATGAAATAAATATCCTGGAATAATTTGAAGTATGTGTCCATCATCATCCATATGTTGTCCACCTTACTAGGTAGGTAAGATAATATTATTGGTTATATTACAGGGAACGATTTCATTCAAAAAATGAATTTGCATAGAAAATTAATTATTTTTTCTTTCTCCACAGATAATTGTTTTGCTTGTTAGTTTATTTGTCTGTTTTGTTTTACTCCCTCTATCTGACTCTTTGTTTTTCACAAATCTCATAATCTCTTCTTCCAGCCAAAAACTCCATTACAATAAGTAAACGGACATCTCTCATACAAACACCAGCGTTGAAATACACACTGCATTACGCACACAGACAAGTATAGACAAAATGCATATACCCTCTATTTTATGAAACCCATGCTCCCAAAAGGGTACTGGACTTAACTGTACCCCATGCAAATTTAGTTTGTCTACTTGCTGTAGAAACCCAATATTTCTGCTTTTGGAAAATTTGTACATATGTACTACCCGTCGAATTCAAAACGACAACTTTTGCACTTTAGCACACTGACCTCGTCACACACGAACATTAACAATACACGTGTTCACGGTGGGGTAAGACGCTCCCTACATGGCCTCCAGAGGGCGGTCTATTTGCTGTAGTTCATTCATAAAGTAACTGCACAGTTAGTTGTTGTCGATCCTAATGAATATTCAAACAAAGTTTGAATGAAATTTACATAATTTTACTGTATGTACCTATGTAATATTCACAGACCACGAAGTTGATCGACTGCATTCTAATGACACAGTTAAAGCGCTGCGTGCAATCTTCACGGTACTGCATGCTGATTGGCTAATCGACGCAAGGTCACCGGTTCACCGCGTAATCATTAAATGAATATTCATTACTTCCAAAACCACTGCATGCTGTAATTAGCTTATGTAAATGAGTGATGATGTCATATAGCTCATTAAAGTTTGCCACCAAGCAGTGCTTACTTATTGTAATGCCTGGTACCTGGCTCTATCTATTCATGTGTAATCCCTCTATTGTCCAGTCCCAGGACCAGTACATGACTCTGCTTCTTGTATCTTCTTCTTTTGTGTTCATTTCACACCTGACTAACTTCCTCTCTTATAGTATGGTACCTCTATCTATTCATGTGTAATCTCTCTATTGTCCAGTCCCAGGACCAGTACATGACTCTGCTTCTTGTATCTTCTTCTTTTGTGTTCATTTCACACATGAATAACTTCCTCTCTCATAGTATGGTACCTCTATCTATTCATGTGTAATCTCTCTATTGTCCAGTCCCAGGACCAGTACATGACTCTGCTTCTTGTATCTTCTTCTTTTGTGTTCATTTCACACCTGACTAACTTCCTCTCTCATAGTATGGTACCTCTATCTATTCATGTGTAATCTCTCTATTGTCCAGTCCCAGGACCAGTACATGACTCTGCTTCTTGTATCTTCTTCTTTTGTGTTCATTTCACACCTGACTAACTTCCTCTCTTATAGTATGGTACCTCTATCTATTCATGTGTAATCTCTCTATTGTCCAGTCCCAGGACCAGTACATGACTCTGCTTCTTGTATCTTCTTCTTTTGTGTTCATTTCACACCTGACTAACTTCCTCTCTTATAGTATGGTACCTCTATCTATTCATGTAATCCCTCTATTGTCCAGTCCCAGGACCAGTACATGACTCTGCTTCTTGTATCTTCTTCTTTTGTGTTCATTTCACACCTGACTTCTTCCTCTCTTATAGTATGGTACCTCTATCTATTCATGTGTAATCCTCTATTGTCCAGTCCCAGGACCAGTACATGACTCTGCTTCTTGTATCTTCTTCTTTTGTGTTCATTTCACACCTGACCTTCTGCTCACTCTTGTGTTTATGTATGAATGTATGTTTGTATTCCGTCCCATTTTGCCTTTGAGAAAAGATCCTGTTAGGTTCGAAATGTAAGGCCACAACCATTATTTTGCAATTTCAAAGAACATTTTCCATAAGGTTCTCATAATATGTAAAAACTTTCAACTTTTCAGAAAATATCACCCCATTGACTTTTTAACATATCCTCATATGCAAGGGTACTCATTTTTCCAAAAGCACGAGGTTGTTTTTCAAGTCAATGACAAATTTGTCAAGGCAACACTCCCACCATGCAAAGAGTATCAATAAATAAAACAAAACAATTGTTGATGTATACTGTATACTTATTGTTGATTTATACTGTATACTGTATGCTGGAGTGCCATCGGATTTGTGTTCTGATGGCTGAGTCGTCAGAATGTGGGTTCGAATCCACCGTGACCATGGTGCTTGTGTCCTTTGAGCAAGACACTTTACCATAATTGCTTCTTTCCACCCAGGGTAAATGGGTACCTGTGAGGCAGAGTTGGTTGTTGTGTTTGATTAGCCCTATGCGCTGTAATGGCAGCAATTGAGCTGTATACTCCCAGGAGCTGAGATGGTTTCAGGAATGATTTATGAGCCTGATGAGCAGGGTAATAATATAATGCCTTGAGCACCAGTTTGGTGGATCGTGCTATATAAGTCCACATTATTATTATTATTATTACTTAATGCCCCAAAACTGAGCTTGAAAATTGGTTGCACAATTTTTCAAGCTTATTGAATAAGTTTATAGGATGAGTTATACTCCACCATGCCAAAGAACTGCCTTATGGTGTCCAGCAAACAAATCATTGATATTTTCTAAATTGTGATGATGTATTTCTTATATTTGTACACTAGCCCCCAGACTTTCACACCAAGCAGATCTAGTAGTCATTCTGTTAATTCTAAAACCCCAAGGCACTGGGGATCAACCCTGCTCTTATACTATCGACTTCCTGCGGCTCCCTCAATAAATATTTTATTAATTACCTATTCTTTTTTTCTTAATATAGAAAGCTACTTTGAGTCAGAAAGTCTTCACCAATGACAAGCCGTTTGATTATTCGTGTTCTCAACCTGAATCACAAGTCACCCAATGGATCTAACAAATCATGAGAAACATTTCTCACATAGAAGCAATCTAAGACGTCATCAGAGGGTACACACCAATGAGAAACCATTTATTTGTAACATTTGTGGCAAATCCTTCACCCAAGAAAGCTCACTAAGAATGCATCAAATTGTCCACACTAAAGAGAAACCATTTGTCTGTGACATTTGTGGAAAATGCTACTCACATGGAAGCAATCTAAGATGTCATCAGAGGGTACACACCAATGAGAAACCATTTACCTGTGACATTTGTGGAAAATCCTTTTCACAAGGAAGCAATCTAAGAGGTCATCAGAGGGTCCACACCAATGAGAAACCATTTACCTGTGACATTTGTGGCAAATCGTTTTCACATGAAAGCAGTCTAAGATGTCATCAGAGGGTCCACACCAATGTGAAGCCATATGTCTGTGACATTTGTGGAAAGTCCTTTTCACATGGAAGCAATCTAAGATGTCATCGGAGGGTCCACACCAATGAGAAACCATTTGTCTGTGACATTTGTGGAAAATCCTTCTCACGTGGAAGCAATCTAAGATGTCATCGGAGGGTACACACCAATGAGAAAACATTTGTCTGTGACATTTGTGGAAAATGCTATTCACATGGAAGCAATCTAAGACGTCATCGGAGGGTACACACCAATGAGAAACCATTTGTCTGTGACATTTGTGGAAAGTCCTTCTCACATGGAAGCAATCTAAGATGTCATCAGAGGGTACACACCAATGAGAAACCATTTGTCTGTGACATTTGTGGAAAATCCTTCTCACATGGAAGCAGTCTAAGACGTCATCAGAGGGTACACACCAATGAGAAACCATTTGTCTGTGACATTTGTGGAAAATCCTTCTCACATGGAAGCAGTCTAAGACGTCATCAGAGGCTACACAGCAATGGGAAACCATTTTCTGTGACATTTGTGGAAAATCCTTCTCACATGGAAGCAGTCTAAGACGTCATCAGAGGGTACACACCAATGAGAAACCATTTGTCTGTGACATTTGTGGAAAATCCTTCTCACAAGGATACCATCTAAGGCGATCATCAGAGAGTTCACACCAATAAATGACTTGGGTTGTAACATTGTGCTAAATATCCTGCTCACAAATAAATTACCACAGGATCCACCAGTGAGAAACCCTTTGTCTGTGGTTTCTGTAGTAAATCCTTTTTTTCATATAGAAGCAACTAAGTAAGAAGTCATCAGAGGATCCCACACCAATGAAAAAAAACCATTTGTTTGTGACATTTTCTTCATACACTCATAAGCTATTTCTGAGACAATAGCACATTTTTGGAGTGATATTTCGTTCATGAAACTTGTCCTACATTTTCATGTAAATTTATTTACATCATTGTTTATTATCATAGTTGTTTATTTTAATACATTTTACTATTTTGTGTTTTTATAGAATGTATATTGTATAAACAGGTCTTCTGTTACGATGTCTTCTATATACCCAGCAAGTATACCCATCCAATACTGGGTGTTAAAATAACACCAATGATGTCAACTTTATTCTTCCATGGTGTTTATATTGGGCAAGCTGACTAATTGGCCCAAAAAAAAGTCGCAGGTTTCTGGTCATGGGCTTCAAAATGGGTGCGGTGATGCGCTTTTTACTTTCAGTAATCTTTTTTTTTGCCACAGGGAATAATATGATACGTATACACACAGCGACCAGTATTCGGCCGTATTCCAATCTATCCAGCAAGTTTGAAAAAAGAAAATCAAAATTGCTGATGGAGGGCTGTGCCGGGTATCCGGGTATCCGGATACCCAACCAAAACACTCATTACCCGGTTCAATTTTTCGGTTCCAATTACCCGTAAACGACTTTTTAAAATTCGAACTTAACATTTGAGCGGTGCAAACAGAAATCTGTGACTCTTGAACAATGCATTTATATAGACAATTATCTTTAAATTCAAGAGATTACACTCCAATAAAGAAAATATCGATTTAAGCATGGTATCCTCTGTATTATAAGTCAATTTGTTACCATTTACAATACATTAATTATTAATAATTTACAGTACATAAATGAAAATGGGTATCCGGGTATCCGAAGTTTCCTGATTTCGGGTATCCGGTTCCAAAAATATCTGAAAACGTACAGCCCTATGCTGCGCTGAGACTTTTTTTAAACCTAATGGGCCAATGATGTCCTCTAAGTCAATGCGTTTAAAAGTATACAAGTCATGAAAAGTAAATGTACACATTTTTTTGAGTTTTCTGAAATCTCTAAAACGAAAACACATCGAAAAGAATATTTTGTTTTCAGGATAACTGTTAACCCGCTTGCTACTACAAGGGGTCAAATCAGTCAAAATGTTGATATACTTGCCAAGATATATCTAGTGCACTTAAAGGGGCAGTATTGTCATTGTAATCAGAGCAAACTTTTAACAGGGCATGTAATCGATGTCCAAGTTTAAGATTAAACATCCATGTTTAATCTTAAACTTGGACATCGATTACATAGTGGTAATATGACCTTATCATGTTGGGTATTATGGCAGTCACTGAGTTAATCTAAAACAAGCATTCCGATTCCTGTTTATCGAGACGAAACTGCCCCTTTAAAAGTCAAACATTACGTGTAGTGAGTACATTTACAGGTCAAAATGAGTCAACTGTTTTTTTTAATAGTAAAAGCATTAATAATAATAATAATAATAATAATAATGTGTGGACTTATATAGCGCACGTATCCACCAACTGAGTGGTGCTCAAGGCGCATATTGTCTTGTATTGTTGAGGGTGGTCAAAATGACAGTAAAAACCAGTCAAAAATACCCCCGTGTGCACATTTTGATCAACAGTCAAAACAGTCAGTTGACTGATTTTGACCTCTGTAGCTACTTCCTACTAATAGTGCAGCTATACTAGCAGGGTTACTTTTTGCAAAGTACACATCAAGTTTAGCTTTCAAATAATGATCCCCACCAGCAGTAACCTTGGACTATAACACAATGATATCGAATATTGCGATACATTGTTTTATTCGATTACGATATCAAGAACCTTTTTAACTTATCGATATATCGGCAAATCACAATTTAAAAAAATATATCGCGATTTAAAAATAAATGCAATTGTGAGCCAAGTCAGAAATTCCATGGAAACAAAATTAGAACAGTCTTTTCAGCTTTTGGAAGTGAGAAACAAAAGTGAACTACTTCACAAGTACATAAACTATGAATAACTTTAGCCTGAAAATGCCCTGAAAATCTGTTTTACCTTGAAATAAATAGTTCACAGCAATTTCATGATGACACAACATTGTGAAAATGCCATGAACTACTCTTGGAATTTCTTCGAAGTGAAAACGCCCGTGAAAGCAACATGAACTTCTTGTGGCAGTTTGGGGCAGCTCATTTATTCTCAAGATCGCCGTGAATTTGCCCTGAAATCACTATGAACATTATTGCCAATATCTGAGAGGAAGAGACTCCATGAAATTGCATTTTCAGGGTAAAGTTATTCATAGTTATTCATACAAGCTCTGCAAACAAAATTTATTGCGACGCTTGTAGAGGGGTACATACCTGTGGTTATCGGCTATAAACCAGTCATGCATGAATGAAAAAATATTCGCGATATTATCAAAAAATCTATATAAGGGTTACTTTTTGCCAACTACACACCAAGTTTAGCTTTCAAATAATTTTCCCCACCAGTAGACAATGGAAAGTTGTGATATTTTGTTTTCAGGATGACTATTACTTTTTGCAAACTACACATCAAGTTTAGCTTTCAAATAATTATCCCCACCAGTAGGCAATGGAAAGTTGTCATATTTTCAAAATGATGTTTTCCTTTACAGCTAAGGTATAGGATTGGTAATTACAAAATTACCAAATGTTCAAATTCTAATGTAAAACATACTTTGTGTAAAGCTGATGGTATGAATCTCCCCTAGAAATTATTTTATCTGCTGTAATTATTTAGAAAAGTGAAATAATTTCCAGTTTGAATTTAGGAAAGAGTACTCTTTCCTATATTCCATGTAACAACAATGCATTTAAAAAATTTCGCGTTTTCGCTTAAACTTTCATAGGTTGTTTTTAATGTATGTGTCAATATATGTGTCAATATCTTGATTCAAAGATAGTAAGCATACTCACAGAAGCAGTTTTGCCATTATTACCAATGTTGTACCTTCCCTTTAATGTATATCTGGATTCAAGAGGTAAGCATACTCATGAACAGTTTGCCATTATTACCAATGTTGTACCTTCCCTTTAATGTATATCTGGATTCAAAGAGAGTAAACATACCCATAGAAGCAGTTTGGCCAACATTACCAATGCTGTACCTTCCCTTTAATGTATATCTTGATTCAAAGAGAGTAAGCATACTCATAGAAGCAGTTTTGCCAACATTACCAATGTTGTACCTTCCCTTCAATGTATATCTTGATTCAAAGAGAGTAAGCATACTCATAGAAGCAGTTTTGCCAACATTACCAATGTTGTACCTTCCCTTCAATGTATATCTTGATTCAAAGAGAGTAAGCATACTCAGAGAAGCAGTTTTGCCAACATTACCAATGTTGTATACCTTCCCTTATAATAATAATACATTTATAATGCGCCGTCTATCTAGGCATGCCTATTCCGGATTCAAAACTGCTCCTATAAAAAAATATAATCTGGATGGTTCACCCCTCCCCCAGCAAGCCAATACCTGAGTTTTGCCATACCTAATATTAAACTTCTAAAAGCATTATATGTACCAAACTTTTATTTTGATGTTATTGTCTACATTTGTCTGACTTCACTTTTTAACTCCCTGGAATAATTTTTCCTTATAATTCAGCAATCAACATCGAGCTATAGTACAAGAACTGGCATTATTTTCATTATTTTAAATTATTAATTTATTGTTGTTTTTTTTTTATTTATTTATTTATTTGGGGGGGGGGGCATGGAAGCCAGTGTGCCGACTGACATAACTAGCGGCAGTAAAAAATGAAACACCTTCAAAATCGCTGGATGAGGGTATATTTGAGAAAATATTTAGGTGGGGCTAAGCGTGGGGATATGTTTGAGTGGGGGGGGGGGTAGGCGTTTCAAACCACCTCTGCAAAAAAAAAATATGTAAGCCTGCTTTGATGGCTTGAATTGTCGGTTTATTGTCAACTGAAAATCGATATTTACCTCCCTGTATACTACCGTTGTGCCTCTATTTTGGTTATGAGCCATTTCATTTCAGCCATGTAACTGTCTCAGAATAATGACCACAATATTCATACAAGCACATCATAAAAGCCCCCTCCCTGTCTCATATTTGACATAGATGTTTCCCGCAGAAATTGTACCAGTTGTAATATTTTGAATCACTTAAAAACAAAGCTTTCATCAATAAATCACAACTGCCTCACTTTGGAAGTCTTTGCAAGTCTTGCCCAGTAATATGGATTTATATTTAATTGTTGAACGAAAACATAACAATTTCTTTATACATATTGAATTTTTACAATAGTGAAAATGATTTATTTAATTGTGTCACTCAGTCGAATGCATGGGGTCATTGTCTCTTAACTTTCTGAATCTGGATAACACATTCTCTATGGCTCAATCAAACATAAATTTCCTTACACAAGAATATAGGCCTACAATTACGTAGTCGCCAGTGAAATTTTTATACATAGGCCTATTCATTATCTCAGGATATGTTCATTGGCTGTGGCTGTTCTCATTCGTCTTTGTGAACCAGCGGCGTATTTTGTAGCCAGGACTTTTTCAGTGGGGGTGGGAACGGGGAATGGGGGAGGGGCATTGCTTTTCAGTGGGGGGGGGGGGCAGGGTTATAGGTTTTTTCTTTTTCTTTTCTCGTTATGGGGCGCTATCGGGATTTTTCATGGGGACCTATAAAAACTTTGTATAATTGTCACCACGCGCCCTCTTGGATCCTGCGCTTGCGCAGTGCCTTTTATATGCGCACGCTCATTGCTAGAGTTGTGTGTGTGTGAGGCCGGCCGCGATTTTGTTTCTGCAAACGAGGATTGCCACCCAGTATTTAAGCCAATCAGACGTCTCATACATATTCATGATTAAGTTTACAGATGTTTGAAGGTGGACATAGTCTATCCTCGGCATGGGAAACACATAAGTATGACTTACAATGTGGACATGGAGACAACTACACATTATATGGCTGCTGATCGTGCAATGCTTCCAGATATACAGTGGTGTTACAGGTAAATTGATGACTATTGAAATGGTGAAATAAAAAATAACCTCAAATTCAAAATGTTATGAAAACAAAATGCCTACTATATTTTGGAACAAACAATTTAAACAAATTTTGTTCACAATAAGGATAAGGAAAATATATGGAAATAATTTTTATTTAATTTGGGATACAAGCTAATAAAATACATAAAATATAACTTTAGTCATATAATCAAAGCATCATGAAAAAATTGGTTCTGATTGTAATTGAGAGAGGGGAATCTTCAATATCCCTGTTTTTTTTAATTTAATTTTTTTTTTTCAACCAGGGTGACAAACTCACCCAAGAACTGTTCATTCAACTGGAGTAAATAACATTTGTAGGCTTAAATTAAAGGGGCAGTATCATGACGATGAGGGCAGACTTTCAATAATCACACTCCTGTTATTTACTCCAAACAATATATTTATGTATCTCGTCATTTTCCCTTGTGGTTTATTTGATTACATTAAAATGATCTAAAACAGGTTCATTTTTTTAATACAGATATCTTGTAGTACTGGCCGATTAATAAAATTCACTTGTCAAGTAATCGCACAGCTGTTACTCACGAGTACTTGATTAATCACGAGTAATTGACCACATTTATACTATTTCAAACATACTTTTTAGTCTATTTTATGATAATTATACTAAAAAAATACCTGATATTTCAGATTTGATATGTTTAATAAATGAACAATAACAAAAGAACCAGTCGTTACTCATGAATGTGTTACTACTCGTGAGTACATCGCAGCAGGATGATTAATCAAGTAGTAAAATAATACATGTATGATTAGCAATTATTACTCGCGAGTACTCGAGTAATTGCACTACTCGCCCAGCATTAATAGCATGATTTGTAACAAGTAGAAATGAAGTTATTCACATCATTGCATCCAGTGAAATTACATCCAGTGTCTTGATGGTAGCCACTTTGGCATCAAGTGAGCATTATGTTATGACATTACGCACGTGATCTTCTACCAGCCAATGATCACTGGAGATATTCCACAATGATTGCACATCAACTGCACAAATATGCCAAATGCAATGTACTATTGCTGTCCTTTCGATCAACGGTGATTTAAAAACATGTGCCCTCAACAGCTCATGCACGGAATGAATAGACATTTCTCCAAAAACTGTATACTGACTTTATATGCCCCGCAGGTTCAGTTTGCGAAGGTATCTTTGAGACATCAACAGGAGGTTATTAAGATCACATTCATTGTTTAATTATTAAATATTAATTGTCTATATTTTGAATATTCATAATCTGTTGGACAAATATTTATTGCCAGAGCAATATTGGTGATTTACATTTTACCAGTGTGTCAATACAGATGTTTATATTTATGAAATACTATGATAGATCCGTCCATTATCTTTATATAAAATAAGAATAATTTATAAAGACTTGAACTGTAAGAAACATTTTAATATAAAACCATGTGATTGTGACACGTCATTTGCACTTGGGAAAATTTTACCCAGTTTGGATTGTACGCACACTATTTTAAATAAACTTCACATGGTTTATCAAGAGTAGTGTATGTGTTTTGTCACTTGACAAGAGTCCCAGTATGGTATAATAGAATAGTGTCCTAATTCCCCAACTTTGATCGAGTCGCTGCCGATCCATGCTTTGATTTGAGCACAGAGCACCAGTCACCTTCACTTACTGCAAAGGTTATTTTGTTTTCGATTTTTAAGGTAACGCCCATATTCTGCATATATTTAAATATGCATGATATAATGTTGTCGTACGTGGTGCGCCAGCCAGAGTCACAGACCACCATGGATAGACAGTGAGACTTTATTAACATTGCCTTATGTAGAGGAGTGGAAATTTACTTTGCTTTTTATATCTATCTTTACATTTTATTTTGTAATGTGGTTCCCCCAGAGTTACTGCTTTTATTTAGGAGTGGGTTCCCCTGTTTAGCTCCTTGACTATGTTACCGCTTTTATTAGTTTATTTTGCAAGACACAAGTCTATTTCTTGTGTCCTGCAGTATCATTTTCCACATATATGTGCGCTAGCAGGTAACTGAGCAGCTAAGCAGCTTTGAGTGAAGATGTACATTTCGCGCACAGTGGGGTGCCATGGTCGAGTGGTTTAGCGCATCGGATTTGTGTTCTGATGGCTGAGTCGTCAGAGTGTGTGGGTTCGAAGCCTTGCCGCGACCATGGTGCTTGTGTCATTGAGCAAGACACTTTACCATAATTGCTGCGAGGGCCGAATTGAACCCAGCCAATGGGGATATTTGTACAAGCCAGTGCATGCTTAGTGCCGGTCCCAAGCCCGGATAAATGGGAGGGTTGCGTCAGGAAGGGCATCCGGCGTAAAACCTATGCCAAAACAAATATGCGGATCATGATCCGCTGCATGTCTGCTCCCCTAACGGGAGCAGCCGAAAGAGGACAACAACGTGTATTCGCGCACACACGTTTCTGGGACTCAAAATGGCTTCTAATCACTAGTTGTCGCAGCTCTCCCAATATACGGCTCTGCTGAGTATAGCCCAAATGCGTATTTTTTTTTACACCGCAGCGACGGGTTTTGGACGCATTTCGCCCTTGTGTCAAGACTATGAACCCATTCAGCACGCATGCGCGCGAAGGGAATTTCGACACGCAAAAAAAACCTACCAATCAACGGAGAGGGAATGGCTCCATGAGTTCCACTGCAGAGCGCCATGGTCGACTGCAGCTTGGAGTTTTCTATCGTCGCGCGCCTAGGGTTTCGTAGTCTCTCTCTCAAGACCGGAATTGGCACTTTTACTGCACAAAACCCGTCGCTGCGGTGTAAAAAAAAAAATACGCAGCCCAAAATATCGTATCTCTAAACTCGATATCATGTTAGTGGCCGTATCCCAATTAGACTTGGTTCCAAGTCTGTGATCGTGGCTGAAGCCAATACAGTATCGCAGAGCCCCGCCCCAATATACGGCTCTTATACGGCATTAAATAGCGCCCTCCGACATTAACCTTCGATAACATCGCGAGTTAGGGCTATAGCCAGTAGGAGTAAACGGCGTTTTGCGTGGCTGATGCAGACAAAAAAATAACCGCGATCTCAGACTTGAAATCAAGTCTATATCCCAATATACGGCTCTGCTGAGTATAAAATCACAAATTTATGAAAACAATTTTTATATTCGAACAAATTATATAACTCAGATTTTCTAATTTCCATCGATTAAAATCTTGTTTAATACTGTTTTAATAAAATAAAATCGTTTTGGTCCTTGCAACACACCATTTTTTGCATTTGGCTTGCCAAACAAAAATATGTGGCCCAAGTGGGTTTTCGCTTGTGTCCTCCCTATAGGCTATGTTGCTGTCGACAAAAGCTGGGGGGGGGGGGTATCCGAATTACTTTGGAAATTGATTTGATTAGGGGTGATTTATTTTCGCAGGGGAATATTACCGAATGTATATGAAACACAATTTAAAAGAAAATAAGCGTAAATCATTATTTTAATGTGTATTTCGATTGCTGAGGCTTTGTAGTACTGAGGAAAAAGGGAAATTTGACATTTTGAGAGTTTATTCAGTTCGGACCCCTGATCAGCTGATGTACGGGTCCAACATCTAACAAAGCAGGTTATTTCGCCACGTGAGTATTTCAAAATGAAGAATTTTGTGTGACAAATTGCTTTTTACGATTATATTTACAGTATATAAATATACTATTACATTATAGATATAACTGTGCTATAAGAATGTGGCCTGTGACACACAATTTCAGGAAATAAGAGGACATCAAATCGTGGTGACATAGCCCCAGCCATAAACCTACTATTTGCAGTCGAACTCGAGTCAAATCGTACTTTTTACACACTCGTACATTTGCCAACTCATACTCACGTAAACTAGCACTTTACGGGACGTCAACTCGTACGTGTGCTAACTCGTAGGCCTACACTGATCTCGCTAAGTGGTTTTGCATTACTTTTTACTGAATTTAAATTGATTCAAAATTTATTGTTTCAAAACTTGTTTACCGTCGATCGGTTAATTTTAAACATATTAAAGGGGAATATTATTTGGGTGGGATTTTTTTTGATGATAAGTTGAAAGTGTTTTGTATCATGACAACATTATGCAAAACATTTCTTTGAAATTGATAAGATCATAAACAGAATATTATATCTAACAATGTCAAAGAAGGGAATGAATGACAAATTTTTCCTTTTTTCTCCTTTTTTCTTCATTTGTTTTACATTTGTTTTGCTTGTTAGTTTATTTGTTAGTTTTGTTTTACTCTCCTGCTCTTTGTTTTTCACAAATCTCATAATCTCTTCTTCTAGCCAAAAACTCCTGGTACCTCTATCTATTCATGTGTAATCCCTCTATTGTCCAGTCCCAGGACCAGTACATGACTCTGCTTCTTGTATCTTCTTCTTTTGTGTTCATTTCACACCTGACTAACTTCTGCTCACTCTTGTGTTTATTTATGAATGTATGTTTGTATTCCATCCCATTTTGCCTTTGAGAAAGAACCTGTTAGGTTCGAAATGTAAGGCCATAACCATTATTTTGCAATTTTAAAGAACATTTTTTCCCAAAATTATCACCCCATTGTCTTTTTACATATCCTCATATGCAAGGGTACTCATTTTTTTTCCAAGGTGCAAGGTTGTTTTTCCAAGACAATTCCAAATTTGTCAAGGCAACACACCCACCCTCTAACAATGAAAATATCATCAATAAATAAAACAAAACAATTATTGTTCTAAGTTCATGTGTGTAGTTAATGTCTCAAAACTGAGCTTGAAAATTGTTGCCTGGTTTGATAGTCTGGGAGCTAATGTATACTGAGACGCAATAGAAACTTACCACTTTTTCGACCTTAAATTATCAGTAATCACAATGCACAAATGTAATGTGCACTCGAGGTGAAGTGGATACAGATGGGATCAAGTACAGTGGACAAAACGTGGACATTTCCTCAATAAAATGCCAACATTTCTAATCCAAATTGTTGTGTTGTCTTATTTTGAACCATTACAATTTTATGCTATTCCAAAACAAGTGGTAAGTTTCTATAGCGTCTCAGTATACAAATATAAGAAACACATCATCACAATTTTTTTAAATCAATTATTATTTTGCTGACAGACTATATCAAACCAAGTAGTTGTAGTAGTCATTCTGTTAATCCACTTCGGCTGGTGATGGTCTTGGGGAAATTTAAACCCTGCTCTGATGCTATCGATTTCCTGCCTCAATAAATATTACCTTTATTTTTTTCCTTAATATAGAAAGCTGCTTGAGTCAGAAAGTCTTCACCAATGATAAGCCGTTTGATTATTTGTGTCCTCAATCTGAATCACAAGTTATCCAATGGATCTAACAAATGAGAAACAATTCTCACATGGAAGCAATGTAAGACGTCATCAGAGGGTCCACACCAATGAGAAACCATTTGTCTGTGACATTTGTGGAAAATCCTTCTCACAAGGAAGCAATCTAATACATCATCAGAGGGTACACACCAATGAAAAACCATTTGCCTGTGACATTTGTGGAAAATCCTTCTCACATGGAAGCAGTCTAAGACGTCATCAGAGGGTCCACACCAATGAAAAACCATTTGTCTGTGACATTTGTGGACAATCCTTCTCACAAGGAAGCAATCTAAGATGTCATCAAAGGGTACACACCAATGAGAAACCATTTGTCTGTGACATTTGTGGAAAATCCTTCTCACATGGAGGCAGTCTAAGATGTCATCAGAGGGTCCACACCAATGAGAAACCATTTGTCTGTGACATTTGTGGACAATCCTTCTCACAAGGAAGCAATCTAAGATGTCATCAAAGGGTACACACCAATGAGAAACCATTTGTCTGTGACATTTGTGGAAAATCCTTCTCACATGGAGGCAGTCTAAGATGTCATCAGAGGGTCCACACCAATGAAAAACCATTTGTCTGTGACATTTGTGGAAAATCCTTCTCACATGGAGGCAGTCTAAGACGTCATCAGAGGGTACACACCAATGAGAGACCATTTGTCTGTGACATTTGTGGAAAATCCTTCTCACACGGAGGCAGTCTAAGACGTCATCAGAGGGTACACACCAATGAGAAGCTTTATTGCTGTGACATTTGTGGAAAATCATTCTCACAAGGAGGCAATCTAAGATGTCATCAGAGGATACACACCAATGAGAAACCATTTGTCTGTGAAATTTGTGGAAAATCCTTCCCAGGAGGAGGCGATCTAAGACGTCATCAGAGAGTCCACACCAATAAATGACTTGGGTTGTAACATTGTGCTAAATATCCTGCTCACAAATAAATTACCACAGGATCCACCAGTGAGAAACCATTTGTCTGTGGTTTCTTTAGTAAATTATTGTTTAATTTAAAACATATTTTGTCTTTTTATAGAATGTATTATTGTACAAGGTCTTCTGTTACGGTGTCTCTACACTCTAAAAATATTTTGACCCAACTTTCCGGGTCATTCTGACCCGTAAAGTGTCGGGTCATATCCAACCCGGAGTTTGGGTCAAATTTGACCCATTTTGGGTCAAATCTGACCCGGGAGTTTTAAGAGTGTATATGTCCAGGAAGTATACCCATCCAAAACTGGGATGTTTTTTTTTGTAGGCCTAATCTTTTTTTTTTGTCACAGGGAAATATGTGATACATGTACACGTGGGGACCAAATTTCCCATGTACAAAGTATGGGTGGCTAAGAGAGGCCTCACAAATCGGGAAAACATTCATTGATACCCCAATGTGAAAAAGTTACAACACGGCATGATAGAATTCCAATCAATCCAGCAATTTGGGCTGCAATTGGACATCGATTCATAGCCAAAAAAGAAAATTAAAAGTACCGATGTGCAGAGACTTTTTTCCTCTAAATTAATGGCAAGACTAATGCTTCTATGTGTAAGCTTTACTTTGAATCAAGGTACATGTTAAACAACCAACATGACTAAGTTTTCAGCTCAATGTGTTTAAAAGTATACAAGTCATGAAAAGTAAATGTGCATATTTTGTTGAGTTTTCTGAATTCTCTGAAATGAAAGCACATTAAAAATAATATTTTGTTTCCAAGATAACTGTTACTTTTTGCAAACTACACATCAAGTTTAGCTTTCAAATAATTATCCCCACCAGTAGGCAATGGAAAGTTGTCATATTTTCAAAATGATGTTTTCCTTTAAAGCTAATTGGTATAGGATTGGTAATTACAAAATTACCAAATGTTTAAATTCTAATGTAAAACATACTTTGTGTAAAGCTGATGGTATGAATCTCCCCTAGAAATGATTTTATCTGCTGTAATATTTTAGAAAAGTGAAATAATTTCCATTTTGAATTTAGGAATAAGTACTCTTTCCTAAATTCCACATAACAACAATGCATTTTCACTATTGTTGCATAAGACACAGTGTATAGTAGTAAACTTAACACTTTCATAGGTTGGTTTTTTAATGTGTATGTAAATATCTTGATATTGTTGTACCAATGTTGTACTACTTCACCAGTGTATATATTGATTCAAAGAGAGTAAGCATACTCATAGAAGCAGTTTTGCCAACATTACCAATGTTGTACCTTCCCTTCAATGTATATCTTGATTCATAGAGAGTAAGCATACTCATAGAAGCAGTTTTGCCAACATTACCAATGTTATATATACCTTCCCTTACAATCTCATCTGGATGGTTCACTCCCTCCCCAGCAAGCCAAGACATGAGTTTTGCCATACCTAATATTAAACTTCTAAAAGCATTATATGTACCAAACTTTTATTTTGATCTTATTGTCTACATTTGTCTGTCTTCACTTGTTAACTCCCTGGAACAATTTTTCCCTATAATTCAGCAATCCATATCGAGCTATACTACCAGCACTGGCATTATTTTCATTATTTTAATGAAATTATGTATTTATTTATTTTATTTATTTATTTATTTTTTGGAGGCGGGCATGGAAGCCAATGTGCCGACTGACTTAACTAGCGGCAGTAAAAAATTGGAACACCTTCAAAATCGCTGGACGAGAGTATATTATGTGAGAAAATATTTAGGTGGGGCAAAGTGTGGGATATTTTTGAGGGTGGGTGGTAGGCGTTTCAAACCACCTCTGCAAAAAATACAAGCCTGCTTTGATGGCTTGAATTGGTGGTTTATTGTGGACATAAATCGATATTTACATCCCTGTACTGGTATACTAGTACTACCAATGTGTCTCTATTTTGGTTATGACCCATTTCATTTCAGCCATGTAACTGTCTCAGAATAATGACCACAATATTCAAACAAGCACATCATAAAATCTCCCTCTCTCCAATTGGATTAATAACAAAGGACCCCAGGCCTGTCTCCTGTTTGACATAGATGTTTCCCTCAGAAATTGGATCAGTTTTTCGAATCACTTAAAAAAGCAAAGCTTTCATCAATAAATCACAACTGCCTCACTTTGGAAGTCTTTCCCAGTAATTTGTATTTAAATTTAATTGTTGAAAAAGAACATGACAATTCATTGGTACATATTGGAATTGTTTACAATAGTTTTGATTTATTTAATTGTGTAACGCAGTCGAATGGGGTCATGTTCTCCTCACTTTCTGAATCTGGATAACACATTCTTAATTCTTAATCAAACAGAAATTTCCTTAATAAAGTCGACACTGAAATATGCATATTCATTATCTCAGAATATGTTGCGGCTGTTCTGGCGTAGCCAGGACTTTTTCTTTGGGGGTGGTCAGGGGAATGTTTTTTCCCCCTTTTCTTTTTCTTTTCTTTTTTTGCTGAGGCACTATCAGGATTTTTCGTGGGGCACCTGGGGCCACTGGAAATTTGTGGGGAGACGTTCCCCAGCCCCCCCCCCCCTGCCACTGAACATGTCACTTCTTTCTTATTCAAAATATTTTACAATGAGAAGTAGATGACATCATGGTATAACTGAATATCAATCAATTCTTATTTTTTCGGTTCCAGTTTGTCTTGTCTTTTGTCAAATTTTTGCCTTCCCCATTATATCCCTGAAAATGTCTGTGGGAGGCACTTAAATTCTTTAAAAAATGTATATATTTCACAGGTACTTAAACATTATTTTTAAATGATTTCAACATAAAATCTTTTTTACAAAATTAAGATTCTCTGATTTTTTAAATTCAACATTTCCCTGATCGTGATTCGATCTTGTGACCTTATGCTCTGTATCCAGACAGTCTACCAACTGTTTTTTTATATATATATTTCCTAGGTTAAACATGAATT
Organism: Zoroaster sp. YZ-2022; assembly: GCA_029582265.1. Lineage (NCBI taxonomy): Eukaryota > Metazoa > Echinodermata > Asteroidea > Forcipulatida > Zoroasteridae > Zoroaster > Zoroaster sp. YZ-2022. The sequence goes on from CM055831.1 coordinate 28,899,692, forward strand.
TTTCAACAAAGTGTTAATGATTAAACGTCTTTCTGATATTACTCTATAAACAAGTTTGGACGTTTATTCATTTCTTTATTTATAATTTATTTTATTGTGATTCCGGTAATTCCCGGAAATTTCCCGATCCATTTGAAGTTATTCACGTATATAAAAATTACCCCCACAAAGATAATTTTTAATTATGTTGTACGAGAATTCAATTGAAAACGTATGACATCATTCAAAATTTAAACAAATAACTCCGTTTTAAAAGGGGCAATATCTTCACGATCAGAGCAGACTTTGAACAGGGCATGGAATCGGTAACCTAGTTTAAGATTAAAACAGTGAGTGAATATTACTAGCTCATTTGTGCAGCAGCGTCAGTAATATGACCTGATCATGTGGGCATGGGCGTTGATCGGTGTGGGGCGGGGGGGACATATTGCCCACTTTTTAGAGTAGGGAGTATATCACATTCTCCCTTCCACACTTTTTATGGCCCATAAATAAATAAAAATAATTAAATATGTTACCCTGAATGCTGGAAGACAAAGGCCCCGACGTCGCAGGTACGCGCTCGCACAGAGGCGAATCTACAATTTTGGACAGACTTGTTGGGACAAGAATCCACCACCCCAATTTCCCGTTCATTGGCGTCGATCGGTTTTGAATTTAGGCTAATTGAGGGACGTGTAAAGAAAAACAATTACTTAAATAAATTACCAACTTGCAAATGTTTTGCCCCAAATTTAATGTGTAAAAGTGTGAGGGCTGTGCGACCCGGGTCACACCCCTATTTCAGCATAATCCTGGATTGCTTAACATTTTTCGGTGGCCATCTTTCCTCTTTCCTGTTATTTTTGTGAGGTGTTGTAAAATACGTGAATAACTTCAAATGAAAAAAATGTCGGTAAATGCCAGCAATTAAAACACGGTGTCTTTGTGTATAAATTCATTAATACCACTATCAAAAGGTTCAAACTTGGTGTGAGTTTAATGTAAAATTGTTATTATATAAGACCTAATTGGTTTAGGTTGCTTGTATTTTATTCATTAGACGTTATTTTCCTGGACATCTTTACACCGCGGTTGTGTGTTGCCGCCTCAACGGGAGGCTCATACCAACCGCGGCACGTACAAGAATACTAGCGACGATGAATGACGACTGTGAATGAAGACTATAAGGTTGCCAACATAGGCCTACGTTACAAAATTGATTATAGAATTAACGAACTATTATCTTTAAAACATCCCTTACTCTAAAGTTGCATGGTATACGTATCGATCATCATGAGAAATGTATTCACCGAAGTGCTTTCATCTTAGTGAAATTTGCAGAGCTGGAGGCGGGATGGGTGGGGGGGGGGGGGGGCTTGTAGAACGGGATGTGTGTCACTATTAAAAGGGTGAGTATTAAAAGGAAATCATCGCGGCTTCCAAGTTCATTTTGTTGTCCCGCCAAAGTGCCCCTACATGTGCCGCAGTGCCAGCCCACAGAAAAAAATCCTCGCAGTACACCATCACCGACTTAAAAAAAAAAATGTAGATAAACACCAAGCTATGCAACACAAAATATACATTATGTCAAATTCGCTCACATAATGAATGAAAAAGCTGTATGTACATAAGGGACAAACGTTAAAATGACATGATTTGTGATTGATTCAATTGGGTAAAAAAAAAAATAATAATAATAATATATTCAAAACCAATTTCTGCAGAAAGTTAGTCAGAGGTTATGACCAGGCATTGGGGAGCGTTGAATCTTCTAGGCGAACCCAGCGTGATAACCACTTTAGCACCCTTCTGGGGGAATCGGCAGACCCCCGGTCGCTCCTTTACTTTCCCGCACCGTAACCAACTGTCGAATAGGGGAGAGACATGGCGGCCCCCAAGCCGCTGCTGCCGCAGTTGCCATGTCCCTGAATTAGGTATGTTCTAGGGCTTCGAACCGGTGCGTCCCAGCTCTGGAAATCCCGCGATTGACACTTCCAGTGGTCCGGCCAACCCGCTGCGCCATCTGGACCCCGTTGGTATTATACGGGTTAAATTAAACCTATTTAAATAAAGGGTTTGAATTGTACTGCACTACACAATAAAAGAAAAAACTGCTGCTATGATTCGAACCAGGGTCGTTTGCATGTAAGTCAAGCGTCTTATCCATTAGACCACCGCTTCATGTGATTGTTCGATCGATCATCATTGATACTCACTAGTGGAAAATAACGGGAACGCTTATTGAGTTTTTTGAGTTTAGGTCTTTCAATTCATATTCAGTTATTTTTTAAAACAAAAACGTAATCGTGTCAGTCAGGCATTCTAACAACTGAGGTAACTGTTTCTTATATATTTCGTAAGTTAGGCCTAAACATATATTTTAAAATAATATTTTCTACAGAGGCCTAAATAATCTTTTACAAAAATCACCATTTTCCTAATCGTGATTCAATCATGGGACCTCTTGCTTGGCAGTCAGTTACCCAAACTAACGTCTATGAACGAAGAATGAAGACTATTATAAGGTTGCCAACATACACGTTACAAATTGGTAATGAGTAAAGACGAGTAACCTAAACTCACACCGTTAATGGATGATCATTTCAAAAATCCACTATTTTGTCTGAGGTACATCGTTTGTAAAATTATTGGTCTAGCTGTCTTGGCCTAATTATTCCAAATTATTGACTGAATGAAAGTTTTACAGCTGGCTAAAAATCTAAATACATTTTTTACTATTTTCGTATAACGACACAATTGAATAAGCTGAAACGGTTTACAGGTTGGCATTGTAAAACAAGTGTTAGGGGCCCTAATGATTAAACGTCTTTCTGATATCACTTTATCAACAAGTTTGGACGTTTATTTATTTCTTTATTGTGATTCCAGTAAATCCTGGAAATGTTGTTCCATTTCAAGTTATTCACGTAGGCCTATAAACATTGACCTCACAAAGATAATTAATGGAATCAGTAACCTAGTTTAAGATTAACACATTGAGTGAAAATTACTAGCTCATTTGTGCAGCAGCGTCGGTAATATGACCTTATCATGCATGTGGGCATGGGCATAGATGGGTGCAGGACGGGGGACATGTCCCCTCCCCTTTTTAGAGTGGAGGACAGTATATCAAATTCTCCAATGCACACTTTTTCTGGCCCATAAGTAAAATTTTTGAAAATAACTAAATATTAAACAATCCGTCATAAATGCAATTCACTTTCTTTCCTAGAAAAGCATAATATTGTCACCACGCGCCCTCTTGGATGGATCCTGTGCTTGCGCGGTGCCTTTTATATACGCACACATTGCTGTGTACGTGCGTGCGTGCGCGTACGCGTGGGGGGACCGGGGGTTAATTTTGAAAATGGCGCTTTGGATTTTTGCACGTGGTGAACTTGTCGAAGAATGTGACGACTTTAAACATCAGGAATATGTAACATGCTATCAACACAGACAATGTATGATACTCCACTGAGGCTATAGAATATATAGGTAAGTTAATGTAGTTTTTGTAGGTAGTTGTGACAGTGAAATAAATGGGTTTGTTTTGTCCGTTTTGTCTGAAATTTGAGGTCTCGCGAGCCAGACTAGCGTAAGTATCGACTCCGTGGACTCGAGACCTATTCAGGAATTGTAAAAATTACAAAATGATTCCATCGATTTTTGGGCGTTCAGAATTTGAAAACTATGTTTAAAATCCACTTTTATTCTGGGTATCGAATATTCAAATATTCAGTTATTCGGCAAAGGCCTTGTCATTAAAAATAATTTGATAAGGTAGCCTACTGCATAAATGAGCCATTAATTTTTTATCACAATGTTTATCTTATATTAGCACACCGATTCCATGCCCTGTTGAAATTAAGTCTGCTCTGATCGTGACAATATTGTCCCTTGAAATGGAATGTACAACATTGGCAATTACCAGATTATCAAATTCACAAACTCTTTCTGAGAAAGTATTCCAACTGAAGTGCTTTCATCTTTAAAAATAAATTTACCAACAATTTTTAATGCGAAACCACCCCATATCCTGCAAAATTGACACTTTTTGGGGAAAAAATTCAGCACTGTTGAAACTGGTACTTTCACCTCATCAAATTAGGTAAAGTTACTACCTGGCAAGAAGTACAGACCATAAGTGCTGACTATGAAAGGTCAACGAAAATGCATTGTGCATTTGTAGATAAGGCATGTTTCCCAAAATGCACTGATGGTTTGGAGGATCAGAATGTTCCTAGCCAGAATACTTACGGGGTCAGGGTTAAAGGAAAGAGTTCATTTAATTAAAAACAAAAATCTAAATGCTATTACATTTAAGATTAAAAAATAGTTTCAGTGTAAAATGTTGTACTACAAATGTAATAAATTATTTATTATTATTAATATTATTATTATTGTGGGCTAATGTTGAATACTGTGGGCTTCATAGAAAAGACATCACTGTACTCATTATTAGACCAATAATTCACATGATTTAATGAATAATAAATTCATTTATTCAATTCACTATTTATCCATGCCCCCAGACAATTACCATTATTATTGCTTCCTTTCTACAGAATACCGTACACTTCTGTATACTGTAAATTATCATTTGTTTTATTATTATATGTATGAGAAAATAACTTATGGTTTCTTGTCATAGACCAGTGTATATTTGAGCCTGGCACAGTTTTCACCTTTTGGGGCCTCTTTTGTAAACATGTGATGTCATTGGTCACATAAGTCTATAATCAATTTAAACGTTGTTTTTACTTTTTTGAAAAAAAAATTGTAGGGCATTTACTTTGTATACATTGTAGTGGTTTACCTGAAAATTAGATTGTTGGCATTTATTAAAGTAAAGAATAAAATAATTTTAGTTGTTTAAAGGACTTTGTTTGGTAAGAAATGTTTCAGTCGATTCATTATTCATTTACATGTACAGTGTATATACCAACATTTTAAAATGAATACACATAAATATTACATGGAATTTGATGCTTCATTTGAGCACATACTTCATGTCATATTTGCTGATGTGATACTCAAGAGGGTCAACATATGTTGTGACACGATCTACGTGTTCAAAACAATTATGCAATATAATGGTATTGAGTGCGTTTATATGTAGCATAATGTGCCAATGTGCCATCTACAATTACAAGAATTATCTTACATGTATGTCAAAGAAGTGAAGATAAGGCTGAAGTTTGCGCCACTATTCCGAGGATTGAGATTTTCTTAGCTAGCTGTGACAATAAATTGGTGATGGGATGGTCAACCAAGCAAAACTGCAGTAACCGTTTCTCAGTTTCGAACCGGTTAACCAAAACCAATAATTAAAAACATTACCAGCAATTTTGGAAGAATTTGCCATCCATTTGGTTGTTGTAGACTTTCTTGTTTGCTGCATTGGTTTATTAAACAATCATTGTGAAAGTTTATTGATGATTTTTTGATACACATTGTGCCATTTGTAAACAATTTAATTAGTGTGGCTGTCAGGTGCCGACTTTCGGTTGTCGACTATTAATGGGTGACAATATTTTTTTTTCATATAGTTGATTATCGTGACCATGATGTTGGCGATATATGATATTATCGTCTCATACGAAGATTTTTAAATACATGAAAAATTGTAGGTATCGTACGTATTAACGACATGGACACAGAAATAAGTTATCGGGAAGTTGTGTACGTGGGTAATAAACAGTTACTCCAAACAGTTGCTCCCGGCGAACCAAGTTCTTAGATTTTTGCTGTTCCAGGAGAGTGCACCACATGATCCTGGGACCAGCCTTTAGTTATAAGGCCAACATGGCAACCAGTAGATAGCACAAGGCATTAAATAAAGACCATGCACACAAGTAGTGATGAGAACATGGCGGTGCCACGTTGTGATTTTGAACTGTTTTGTAGCTGTTCACGGTAAGGTAACTTTGACGTGAAATTTGAAGACAATTGATCACTCTGGCGATATTTTTGACTAAATCAGTTTGATATCAGTCCGCCCTACACACCGAACACAGTTCATGGGTGTAACGGCCAAACAGTCACCATGACTGATCTGTGTGTCTTGCTCACATGCACAACTGCTGCTCCCCTCATGCAATAGCTTAGCAACCCTGGTAATTAGCATTGAACCCCTTGAACACACCCTCCTTTCTAAGTTGTCACTCACTTTACTTTTTGTCAAATACCTTTCTTTATATGGAACAAGGAACTGTTGTATAACCTGATTTTGCACACGTTTCTTTAAGGCGGAAGGCAAGCAGATCTCATTGGCTAAAGACAACTATAGGCTAATGTATTACTAGTCATTCCTAGGCCCCAGATAAGAGTATAAGCCAGAATTTGGCATCCAAAAATTTAACCTTGATACTACTGCATGTGTGTTGCAAATAAAACTGCGTGTCCATTTAGGGTCCATGCAAAAGACACCCAAAGGTATTGCTGGCTATAACACTATGGTTAAATTCTTATATAAAACCCTGAGATTTTTCCTCTCGATGAAGTGTGGTTGTGAATATCTTAAAATGCGATTTGATCCATGACTTTGTTGTGAAAGTCCAGTGCCTCGTGCATTGAACCAATGGTACAGTGCGTCGATTGACTATTGACTAGGGCTGTGTCTGGTATCGGGTATCGATACCCAGATACGTCCTACGGCAGTCGTACCGGTTCCATTTTTTGGTTCCATTTTTCGGTTCCCAATTACCTGTAAACAACTTTTAAAATTCGGACTTAGCATTTGGCGGTGCGAACAGAAATCTTGAACAATGTAGCCTAATGTTTATACTTTTACAGACAATTATCTTTAAATTCAAGAGGGTTGCACTCCAATAAAGAAAAAAGCGATTTAAAGTATGGTATCCTCTGTATTGTAAAAGTCAATTTGTTACCATTTACAGTACATGTGTTGTACACCACGAGCATGTTTTCAACAAAAATGAAAGCGGGTATCCGGGTATCCAGTTCTGATTTGGTATGCAGTTCCAAAAAAATCTGGCGCAGCCCTACTATTGACATGTACCTGAACTACGCTACCACTCTTTCCATACATGTTAGTAGTGCCCGTTATTATTGTTGAATAGAGAGAATGATAATAAATCAATAGTGGGAAATGCAACAATATCTTAACTACAACACCTGTATGTAATACATAAATACCATGGATGCCTTAAAGTGATATCATCACGATCAGAGCAGACTTTCAACAGGGCATGGAATCGATGTCCTAGTTCCCCTTCTTAATCAGATTTTAAATATTCATGTCCACAACCCTCTATATTTTTGTATAATGTTTCTTCTTTTAGGTAAGGGTTTTTACAAAGTCTGAATCTTTTTTAATCAGTCGTCACTCTCATTCTATATGCACTTCTTGGAATAGTTTTAATCCATTTGTCCGGTTGGTAGAATTAATGTTTTGCATATCGTGAGATATGTTTAGGGCTAAATAAACCATGTGTTGCTAAACACATTGACTGAAAAAATTACTGACCCATATGCGTGTATGCAGCAGTAATGGTAATAAAACTTTATCATTGTCATTGTTATACTCGATTCAGTGCCCTGTTGATGAAATTGTCCCTTTAACATAAATTGTAATTACTCTTGTTGAAATGTTACATTATTTTGTTTCATTCCTTCAAGTTTCGATTGAAATATGTTCTTAAGATTGAATATGTTCCTGGGATACTCAATGCTATTGATTTCCTCTGATGACTTGACACTTTCAGAGCTTAAACAACAATGTCCTGTGTCATTATTGATAGTCTGTCTGACACAAAATACAAACGTACATGTACATATTAACCCTTAGACTGCCGTAGCGTGCTAATGCGTGGAAAATTCTCGAATCCACGCCGTAGCGTGCTAATGCGTTTTGTATATCACCAATTTGTACTGCCCCCTACGGTAATAATTAGAACTATATCCTTCTGGCAGATGGGTTTTAAGCGTAGATGATGACCAAAGGTCATTCTGTAAAACCGGCTGTGATTGGCTGGTTTGTAATTCTGTACTCTATTCAGCGAATCACAATCTTGTAAACAAAACTGCGTGGCGTGGATTTAAAAATGGCGGCCCATGAAAACAAGCGACATGGCGAAATCGGATGACAGTGCGTGAGTTTTGGGCCGAAATAGAGCATGATTCTGACTCTAATCTTGTGTTCATAGCGAATCGGAAGAGTGAAGTGGACAGTGGGGATGAACTTGAGAGGGGATTTTAGTGAGTATGATCCTGGTTTCACGGCCAAAATGACGGTAATGATGGGGATGCCCTGGATACTGATGATAGCGATAGATCCAGGTCCCTGTGAATAACCATGCTGCTCCTGGCGTAGGCCTACTGCGGGCGTGGCCCTGGGCGTCAGGTAGGGCTCGAGGAGACCCAGGACTCCGAGCCAGGGGCCGTGGGAGGCTGCTGCTGCTGCCAATCGAGCCCAGGTTCATGCTGATGATGGCTGGATAATCGACAATTCAGCTTGAATTAGACATCGTGTAATATTGTGAAATTTAGTGAAAAATGGCCGGTAGAGGATGCAGATTATAATATAAAAGTGATGAAAATAATGCAAATTATGAATAATATTCACCAAAGAGGAGAGAATTAAACGCAGTGATTGCAGAACTTAGGTTATTGAAACATAAACTGAAAAGAAATGTTCAATTTTGTATTTTTAGGACAAGTGTCATGACAGGGCAACAGATAGCGAAACACGGAAAAACATGAATTTTCAGGTCTGGATGATGGAAAATGACATTTTGTTCAGAAAAATGTCACTATCCTGTTGCTTTTGAGAATTATAAGGCCTAGAGACTATAAATAAACAAGAAAAAAGACATACTGTGAATATTTGGACATGTTTTATTGAATAAAATTAGCTTGATTTATACATGGTGTAATTTTGTGAAATTTTGTGAAAAATGGCCGGCTGGAGGACGCGGAATTATTTACAAGTGGCTGGCAGTCTAAGGGTTAATTGAGATGATGTAAAACTTTGGAAACAAGTCCTTTTTGATACATATTACTGTCGTTAACCCTCCTACTGTTTGACCATTTGAAACCATTCAAAATTTCCACTTACCAAAATGCCCATTGGTTTGATACCATTCAAATCAACAGTGTTGGTAGCAAGCTTTACTACCATTCAAATCCATTCAAATGCATAGAGGGTAAATTGATTCACCATTAGAAGTATCCAAACAAGGTTTGTATTAGCTGTACTACCATTGGAAAGATCCAAACAAGATTTTGTATTAGCTGACCTACCATTCAAAACCATTTGGGAAATCAATACTGTACAGTTATTTCACCATTCAAAACCCCACAAAGCGAATGGTTTCAAATGGTGCATCAAACATCTGAAAAATGTACCAGAACTAGGAGGTTAACAATAAACCTGTAAAAAAAAGTGTCCGCTAAATATTTGGAAGAAAATATAAATTTTCAAATAAGATGTTTTCTCAAGCAGTCAATTGACTTAATTTTTAGGATTCTTAAGTTCTGGGCAATAATTTCCTTTTTCTTAAGAATAATAGCACCTCAGACATTATAATTCTGCCTGAATTGTTATGAAAACATTGTCCTCTCTCTCCTGTTGTTATGAAAAATATATATATTTCCATTTCCCCGTAAAAAAACCCCCAGAGTTGGCATGGTCTTCCTTTGAGAGTCTTCACAGATTGGTTTCTGTGTAGATTCATTTATGAAGGCACATTATATATTTCATGCAGACCAACATTTAATCCAGTGAAGTGACAAGTGCCCAATTATTTACCTTTAAATCTTCTTTGATGTTATAGATGATGGTGATTCCCCCTCCTCCACACTTTTAACATTTGTGGTTGTGATGGCGACGCCTGTGTGTGGAAAATATTATGTTGTGTATATTTACTTTGTTTTTTTCTTATTGACCGTAGTGTGGATTTGCTATTGATCATCAATCCTGCATCACAAAGATAAGTGTGAGACGGATGATGCCCTACAACCTGGAGGAGACTAAACAACCTCTTTACTGGAATGTTAAGGAGAACACAACAGACAATAGTCTTAAATCCGTCTCATGGGCTTCTTCAGAAATGCATACATGTAGCAAGTGTTGGCGTATGATGAAGTGCAGATCAACATAGATCCCAAGATGATTTGGAGCGTATGGTTTTGCCTACAACAGACTAAACCTCCTCTTCTCTAGTCTTGGAAAATACAAGAATATAACAGCATGTGAATGCAATGAACAATAAACTTGAACCCATCTCATGTGTATCTCAAGGAAATGCAAAGAGCAAGAGTTGGCATGGTTTGCCTTTGATGCGGGTAAGTTTCATAAATGATGTAATGAGAATTAGATTACGTAGATTGCAGTTTTTGTAAGTGCACAATTTCCAAGCACAATCATTCAAATGTCCATGAAACTAGTGCAGTGAATCAAACAATTTGGAGATGAATTAAGGTGATTCCTTTTTTTTTATAAAAGGGGCTCGCAATGGTATCCCTGCTTTAGAATTAACCTTACCAGGACGGTAGCAAAATTCATATTTAATATGAAAAGTTTGCGATGGTGCAGTAATACTATATATACTACAAAAAACAATTTAGGGAACACCGGATTTTTAACATCAAATAGGTTTGAAATGTTCCACGAACCGGGATTTTCATTTCCAACCCCCTCTCTCTTTCAGTAGTCATGTCATGAAATGTGTAATCACTACATGTACATGCATCCTTTATCATCCGTTTCATTGTGCAGTTGTTTCTCATCAATTCTGTGAAACATTGTGTTTATCTGAAATTAATGATCTTGCTTCTTAACTGAGATTATTCCGGTGTTCCCTAAATTGTTTTGAGTAGTATAATTCATTTCCTTAAAATGGTGTGTAACTAAACAAAAAGGTATGGTACATGTAAATAGGAATTTTCTATTTTTTGTTAGATTTGAAATGTAAGCCACTAATTTGTCATTTTGGTTGGTAAGCAACAAGTAGTTTCATATTGATTTCTGGTTTTGATTTGACATGGTTGTATTCTCACATTTTGAAAAAAAACCTAGTACAAAAAGTCTCATCATATTACAGTAGTTTCCAAAGTCAAATTCTAATGATGTGTTTTGATAAAAATCCTGCTAGTTCATATGGGCCACTAACTCAAATTTGTGTTTTATCATGAAAATGCAATAATTTAACCGTATATAATTCATGTTCAAAACTGATCATCCTGCAGTAGGTTTAAGCAATCTTACTTTTTATTTTATCTGTTTGTAAACAATATTCCTACATTTTGTAGTTTCACCAGTGATGACCATTTTCTATTTGTTTCTAGAGTACAGCAGTTTTTCAGCAATGACAATGTTTTATCTCCATTTTCACATTTATTTTAACTATTTGTCTACAGTAGTTTCAGCAATCTTACTTTTTATTTTATCTGTTTTGTAAACAATGCCCCTGATAGTTTTATCTCTAATGTACAATGTTCTTTAATTATCTCTCTTCTCCTGAGGACGATCAGAGCATACTGATCGAAACGTCGAGATTGTACCCAGTTCTTTTCAGAACTAATTACTACTCAATTGAGATTCCACATGGTGTCACCGCAATTAGTCTTACTTATCATCCTCACCATGCAAAGCTACAAGTTTTACCTATCTCTCTTATATTAACTGTAATGTCCTCGATTATATGAGACAATGCTTAAATAAATGAAAGTAACAACGCAACTCTACTGTATAAAGAAATGTTTTATTCTGTCTTCAGGGATGTGATTTCTCCGTTTTTTTCCGGAAATCTGTTTTTTTTCCCCTCAAAAGTCCACCAACGTGAATCGTGTGAATCCGTTGAGAAAATAGGGGGGTAGAATGTGCTAATTAAATATTCATATCGATGTCTGTTTGCCGAAATCATCTGAAATGTGCCACTTGCGTTGCTTTTTGATGTATTTACATTGCATGCCTTGCGAACTGAAATACACTATGCGTGTGATTATAATGTGGTTACTCGGTCCGGTAGCGGCGATTGAAGTGGTAATTCTACAGTTCGGGGCTGAGGTTGTAAATATTTTAATCTAGTTCCTGTGACAGAACTCGTGATTCACACTGTGTGCAACCCGTCCACAATAGTAAACCCTGGAATGCTTTCCTTGAACCCTAATTGGGCCAGGCGGGCTGAGAATGCAGTCGGGTGCCTTGCGACAGAAGTAAAAAGCAGGCAAAATACCGTTGTAAAATAGCTCACTTCTTGGTACCAGCCGTCGTACACATTTTATGTATCCAACATGGCGCGCTTAATAAAACGGTCATGTTGCATGGAGAAACAGCGTCAATACGAGAGATTGATAATGGAATCAAGAATAGTTTCGCTGGGAATGGCTTGAGAGATAGTCACTGTTGATGGACATCAGCATAAGCTACATGATTGTTTCAATAAAATAGCGACCCGCTGGCAAGGTGTTTTGCAACTATTGCAGCGACACCATTAACTATGCAACCAAGCGGTAAAAAATATCGCTTCGTTCTCATGTCAAGCATCCTAAGCACATAAAAGCATGGCATATCTTTGAGACAACATGAAGTTAGTGGTGGACTCGGGCGTAGTATTATTCTTGATTTTTTTGGGGGAACAAAATATGAGCAAAACCTCTAGACTTATCAAGTCTGGTGCCACTAAAACGGTGGTTCCATTCATTAACGGATTAAGCAAAACGAATATCAACTGATTGGAATAATCATTTTTTTGTTTATTTCTTCACAATTCTACAATGTTAGTGATACCAGTGTATTTATATTAAAAATGAGTGACAAACCAATAGTGATACTGATGAACTGAAAAAGAATACAACCAAAATTAAAGAAGAGACAACAAAAGTGGAAAAATATTGTTGCCCAAAAGATGTCCCAGAAAGGCTGAGATTGCACCACAGAGCATATACATTTCAAAATTTTCCCGGGGCCTTGAGCGGGCCCCGGACCTAACCGTTAATGGCTTCAAGGCCCGGCGCTTATTTCAAACTAGGACTCCCCTTCCTGGATCATTTACATTTTCAGGTTTTTTGTTCACAGTCCAATCACATCCCTGTGTCTTGAAGACTAAGTACACAAATAGTACATGAAATCACTACTACAACCTACAAAACAGTACCAAAAAGCAATGGGGATTTTGTACACGTTTTGAGATAGGTTTCTCTGCCTAGACCCAATTTCATGGCTTTGCTTACTGTAAGCTGACTATCGTTGCTTACTTTTAAACAGCAAATGTGACTGCTCTGGCAAAACCCTAAACTTGGACCCAATTTTCATTAAGTGAGATTTTGGTATTTTGGTTTGATTTTGATTTTGGTCTGATTTTCTCGATTTTCCTCTTTCATTTGATACCAAATTTGTAGAAATCACAAAACAATTTCTTATATTATATTTTTTCTGATTCCTAAAATCTGGTATCAAATGAAAGAGGAAAATCTAGAAAAACAAACAAAATTGTGTCCACGTTTAGGGTTTTGCCAGAGCCAGTCACATATGATGTGCTTAATGTAAGAATAGCAACAAATTAGCATAGAGTTTCTTCTTGGTCTCATGTGTACTAAGCGTAACTACGGATTCATTGCTTATGTGGTACTAGTGGAGTACCATGGTTGACGGTTTAGTGCATCGGTTTGTGTTCTGATGGCTGAGTCGTCAGAATGTGGGTTGAATCCCAACGTGACCATGGTGTAGTAATGTCCTTGAGCAAGACACTTTACCATAATTGCTTCTCTCCACCCAGGGGTACCTGTGAGGGCAGAGTTGGTTGTTGTGTTTGATTAGCCCTATATGTGCTGTAATGGCAGCAATTGAGCTGTATACTCCCCAGGGAGCTGAGATGGTTCCAGGAATGATTTATGAGCCAGATGATGAGCAGTGGTAATAATAGAATGTGCCTTGAGAACCAGTTTGGTGGATATGTGCACTATATAAGTCCACATTATTATTATTATTATTATTATTATTATTATTATTATGTGTACATTATCTACAGAGTGTTATATTATGTAATATTATCAGGGTTGTAGCTAGGGCAAATTGAATGCCGGCTAATTTTGTCGAGGGTGAACGTTGGCGGTGCACAACTCGTTCCACTCGAAATTGTTTGCAAACGTTATCAACGTTTGCACAAGCGGAACGCAGCCCTGGCAGATCTCAGCACAACATGCAATGCAACTAGCCAATCACGATTGGGATTCACTGGGCTATCCCACTACGTCACGTGCATAAATTATTATAATGTTGACCATGGATCGAGTAAGTCTCGTACCCACATCTGGCGGTGGTGCAAAGGCCACGTGTAACACGCACATGCACCATTCTTTCCCTGAAAGAGTCTGGGGTGTTGTGGTGGGATCATTAGTGCATGAAAGGGGTGACGGGCGCTAAACTCAGGTACATATTGGCGCTGATTGTTTTAACAAAAATAAAATACACACGTTGAATAGGAGTTTACAATGAGTTTTTTCTTTATTTCTCACTTATTTCAATGAAATTTTTAATAATTTTACATAAATTTATGCCGGTCGGAGTTTGTTAATTTTCATTCAATCCTGGTCGGCTAAAGCTAGGGCCGGTCATGACCGACCGGCGCCGACCGTGGTAGCTACAACCCTGAATATTATACTTAAACACAAAATCAACAAGAATGCACTTAACCCTTTCCATACCATTATGCGACTTTAGACAGCGCATCTTTCTATGCTTCTTTACCGCCGTGGACTTTCGTCGGCCAGGCGCAATCACCTCGCTTCTTGACCATCGTCGACTTTACGTCGTGACGCAATACCGGTGTTCAAGAGGGTCCACTAAATGTATCTGCTGTCCTCTGCCTTTCATTTTAGACAGTTGAAAAGGCCACGTCATAAGCTTTCCAATGATGTATAGAACAATAGGGGTCACCATTATGACCTTTCGAGAAAACTGTGCAGAAGTTTTTCACATGCGCTAATTTTCCAAAAGTTTTTCCAACATTTTGTCACGATGGATGAGTGAAATGCTCAGTTACTGGATGAGCTGTTGCTGATAGTGATTCTGAGAATGAATCCAATGATTCCGAGGATAATTCTAGCCAGAATCCGAAGATTTGTCGTCCGAATCTGGCGACAATTTGCCGGGGACAAGCCAAGCGGACAGGCTACGCCGGGA
>CM055831.1:28915321-28946582 GCA_029582265.1 Zoroaster sp. YZ-2022
TTGGGTTTGTTCTTGCTCATCAAAACCATCGACGATTTACTCAAAGGTGATTAGTATACCTTATCAAACCACACCAATACTAATTTTCTATACTTGTTTTCACATCTTGGCCAATTCACACTTGACGGCGTTTGGACGACGATGCGCAGTTAGGTTTTTTGATGCGCGCAGAGAATCGATGTCAACCAAAGATTGCACGCGCCGCTCAGCACGCCTTGCCATTGTGTACCATTTTTGATGTCAACAAAACGAACGCTCAACGGGTCGGGAATTTTCAGTCCCGATAAATCAGTCTCTTTAAAACCCTCATCGCGGCGTAACACAATATTATTAGTTCTCATAACTTATTTCATTTTTTTCATTTTTCCAGTCCAATATTATTATTATTTTTTTTTAATGTTTAATTAAATCAGGGATAAGAAATTTCACAGATTTCAAAGTATAAATATTTAAAAATCCCTCATTTCGAGTAATTTTGAATGTTTTTAATTTTTTTATTTATTTTCATTATTTTCAATATAATTTTACAAATTGTTCTAATATTTCAATTTAAAATCAGGGATGAGAATCTTTCGAAGATTTCAGTGTAAAATATAAAAATAGTCCTCAGATTTGAGTAATTTTTTTTTCATTATTTTTAAATTATTATTATTTTTTAACACATTTTTGGTATTTCTATTTGTAAATCACACTACTACAAAACAAACTAATCATTGAATTAGCCTTGAAATAGGTTATTATTCTTCCTTTTTTCCAAGCATTCCAGTGATACCAACCTTTGAAAATCGGACAAGAATTTTGAAAGTTAATGATATGGGAATCTGAGAAAATCTAGAAACGGGTCAAGCAAGTCAAATTTACATTTCTTTTGTTGTTTTTCCTTATAAAAATATTTGCCATTTACAGGGCCTAAAATTGCCGGATTCAACATGTAATACAACTTCCTTATTTTTGGTCACAGGAAGAGTTGATCCTTATATCATTGTAATCGTCTATTCAAGACCTTGACAATGATACCAGTTGTATTGGAATCTGTTAATTTTGAAATTTTTTGTCACATAGCTAGATATGGGGTGGTTCGCATTAAAAATTGTTGGTAAATTTATTTTTTTAAAGATGAAAGCACTTCAGTTGGAATACTTTCTCAGAAAGAGTTTGTGAATTTGATAATCTGGTAAATGCCAATGTTGTACATTCCATTTCAAGGGGACAATATTGTCACGATCAGAGCAGACTTAATTTCAACAGGGCATGAATCGAAAAGTTAATATAAGAGATAAACATTGTGATAAAAATTAATGGCTCATTTTATGCAGTAGAAGTTACCTTATCAAATTATTTTTAATGACAAGGCTCGCCCTTTCGTCAATAACTGAATATTTGAAATATTCGATACCCAGAATAAAAAGTGGATTTTAAACATAGTTTTCAAATTCTCCACGCCCCAAAATCGATGGAATCATTTTTGTACTTACACCTGAATAGGGTCTCGAACCACGGGAGTCGATACTTACGCTAGTCTGCCTGCATGAGACCTCAAATCTTCTAGACAAAACGGACAAAACAAACCCATTTATTTCACTGTCACAACTACCCTACAAAAAAACTACATTAACTTACCTATATATTCTATAGCCCTCAGTGAGTATCATACATTGTCTGTGTTGGATAGCATGTTACATATTCCTGATGTTTAAAAGTCGTCACATTCTTCGACAAGTTCACCACGTGCAAAAATCCAAAGCGCCATTTTCAAAATTAACCCCGGCCTCCCCGGCAGTACGTACGGGCATCGCACGCACGCACGTACATAGCAATGTGTGTGCGTATAAAGGCAAAGGCACTGCGCAAGCACAGGATCCATCCAAGAAGGCGCGTGGTGACAATATTATGCTTTTTCTAGAAAGAAAGTGAATTGCATTTTATGACGGATTGTTTAATATTTAGTTATTTTTCAAATTTACTTAAGGGGCCAGAAAAAAGTGTGCATTGAGAATTTGATACTACCTCCACTTAAAAAGGAGGGAGGATGTCTCGTCCTGCACCCATCTATGCCCATGCCCACATGCATGATAAGGTCAGGCTACCGACGCTGCCATCAAATGAAAGTCAGGCACTTTCACTCAATGTGTTAATCTTTAAACCAGGTTACTGATTCCATTACATTATCTTTGTGAGGTCAATGTTTATAGGCTCACGTGAATAACTTGAAATGGAACAAAATTTTCCCGGGATTTACTGGAATCACAATAAAAGAAATAAAATAAACGTCCAAACTTGTTGATAAAGTGATATCAGAAAGACGTTTAATCATTAGGGGCCCTAACACTTGTTTTACAACGTGCCAACCTGTAAACCGTTTCAGCTTATTCAATTGTGTCGTTATAACGAGAAAATAGTAAAATGTATTTAGATTTTTAGCCAGTTGCTGTAAAACTTTCATTCAGTCAATAATTTGGAATAATTAGGCCAGCTGAGAAGCAGCTAGACCAATAATTTTACAAACGATGTACCCTCAGACAAAAATAATTGGGATTTTGAAAAATGATCATCCACATTGCGGTGTGAGTTTGGGTTACTCGTGGTCTTCATTCTTCGTTCATAGACGTTAGTTTGGGTATGACTGACCGCCAAGCAAGAGGTCCCAATGATTGAATCAACGATTAGGAAAATGGTGATTTTTGTAAAGATTATTTAGGCCTCTGTAGAAAATATTATTTTAAAATATATGTTTAGGCTCAATTTACTTACGAAATCTATATAGGCGAACAGTTACCTCAGTTGTTAATGCCCGGACTGACACGATTACGTTTTTTGCTTTTAACAAAGAACTGAATATGAATTGAAAGCATTCCTAAACTCACTCAAAAACTCAATAAGCGTTCCCGTTATTTTCCACCTAGTGAGTATCAATGATGATCGACTGATCACATGACACAGCGGTGGTCCTAATGGATAAGACGCTTGACTTACATACAAACGACCCTGGTTCGAATCATGGCGGTAGTTTTTTCTTTTATTGTAGTAGTGCAGTACACAATTCCAAACCCTTTGTTTAAATAGGTTTAATTTAACTCGTCTTATACCAAACGGGGTCCACGATGGCGCAGCGGGTTGGCCCCGGACCACTGGAGAAGTGTCAATCGCGCGGGATTTTCCAGAGCTGGGACGCACCGGTTCGAAGCCCTAGAACATACCTAATTCAGGGACATGGCAGTTGCGGCAGCAGCGGTCTTGGGGCCATGTCTCTCACCATATTCAACAGTTGGTTACGGTGCGGGAAAGTAAAGGAGGCGGCCGGGGTCTGCCGATTCCCCCAGAAGGGTGCTGAGTGGTTATCACGCTGGGTTCGCTTCTTCCAGAAAGGACCAACGCTCCCCAATGCCTGGTCATAACCTCCTGACTAACTTTCTGCAGGGGAAATTGGTTTTGAATATTATTATTATTATTTTTTTTTTACCCACCCATTGAATCAATCTACAAATCATGTCATTTTAACGTTTGTCCCTTATGTACATACAGCTTTTCATTCATTATGTGAGGTGAATTTGATAATGTATATTTTGTGTTGCATAGCTTGGTAAGTTTATCTACATTTTTTAAAGTCGGTGATGAATTGTACTGCGAGATTTTATTTCTGTGTGAGGCTGGAACACTGCGGCATGTGGGGGCACATGTGGAAGTACACTTGGCGTGGCGGGACAACAAAATGACACACATCCTGTATTCTACCATGGAGCTACAAGCCCCCACCCTGCCCCGCTCCAGCTCTGCAAATTTCACTAAGATGAAGCACTTCGGTGAATACATTTCTCATGATGATCGATACGTATACCATGCAACTTTAGAGTAAGGGATGTTTTAAAGATAATAGTTCGTTAATTTAGCTATAATCTGGTAAATATCAATTTTACTTAAACGTATGTTACAACCCTTATAGTCTTCATTCACAGTCGTCATTCTTGTCGTCGCTAGTATTCTTGCTTACGTGCCGCAGTATGAACAGAGCCGCCCGTTGAGGGCGGCAACTTTTAACGGCGGGTGATTGAAATATCATCCAGGAAAAATAACGTCTAATGAATAAAATACAAGCAACCTAATCAACTAGGTCTTATATATCGTCAATCCCTGTTATAATTTCAATTATAACCCATTTAAGGTGGTCCGAACGAATGTTATTTTTAAAGGTGATTTCTGCTGTCTTGCCTTTGTGTGAATCACCCGAGGCTGTGTATTTTACCCCTCACGTTTTTTTTATTTCAATGTTTCCCAAACCAAACTCGTGGAAAAGGGTTTAACTGTTGTTCCCACGATGTTATCTGCTGACGACAAATATCTTTTCGTGTCCGGAACTACCCCCAAGGACATTACGTAATTTCCCAATTCCTGCTCGATCAGTAGTCCCTTTGTTTTAAGTGATGGGATATTTGACCACGCCGGCCAACGTGGGCATAAACACCCCTCCAGATTGGTCAATATCTGCGTCCACGCTTTCTTTAAGAGTGTTGTCCACCTTCATCTCTTGCTGATTGGTCCCAACTCCTCTGAAGGCGAAATTGCGTCATTGTTTGAAATTTAGACCAATCAAAATTTATTCGAACCTCCCGCCTGTCCCAGCGAGTGCGTGACCAGCATGGTTTTTATCCTCGTCCCACTCCTGTTTCCGTAGCGAACAAGACCCTGGAGATGTGAGAAGAACCTATTTTCCAAAGTGCCCGATTCTCACTTTGCGTAGTTTTCTTTAGGAACGCGTTGATTTTTCCCTAAGTATGTTCCCAACATATTCCTCTTCTTACGTCCCCTCATCCGTGCTCTAAGTTGATACAGGTAAGCTACTTATTTACTTTCTATGTATAAATATATTCCGTGTATAATTTTTTTCTTCAATGATTGTGATTTGATTATTCAACAAACTGGTTAAAGACAAACTCAAGATGGATGGAACAGTCCAATATGAGTTTTTCAGATCAGTCAGTATAATTGTAGAACATTGCCTTTATGTATATTGAATTGTATATAAGTGATGATATTTCATTGTGTAACCTTCAATACTCATTGCGTGTACGGAAAAGATTCATGAGTCCGTTAGATTTACCTACTGGCTGCTAGATTTTACATGCCATTCTTTAGCTAGCTTATTGTTCAGTTTTGATGTATTTCAATTGTTACTAATTTCCACACACCAGCCTATTCTACTGTTTAGATGTGTTTATTATTCAATGACCCAGTTTAATTTTGTTAAGGTTGGTTAAACCACTCTTCTAATTTAATCCAATTCATCCAAGTTGATTATCCAAACTGACCGTTTACCGATTCACAGTTGTGGTGCTATATTGTTGTGTACACATTTGCATACTGTATGGATGGTCATGGTAGAGTATTGTCCATGTCCTTACCAAATGAATGGGACACAGTTATCACATTCCTTTTTCAATTAAATAGACTAAACGACCGTTTGTTGTTTAGCGTATAAACAACTGTGACCTTTGCCCTCAGTTGGACCACAGGAGTGTTAGACACACACATAACGACTATCGTGTTCGAACATAGGCTAAACTTCAAACCATTTCCTTGATTTTTTTGCAGTATGATCTCATTAATGAAAAAGCAAGTAATTACTCTCGATTATTTCTAGAAAGAAACATTTAAGATTCGTCAAAATGTATTGACAGAAGCGCATACTATATTTTTCAATCTATTAGGTTTCTTTATTATGGTTAATTTTACTTAGTTCTAAAGTTAGTTGTATTTTGAAAGTATTGACCCATTATTGTGAGAAGCGAACAAGACCCTAGATGTGAGAAGAACCTATTCTCGAAAGTGTCCGATTTCGCACTTTGCGTAGTTCTCTTTAGGAACGCGTTGACTTTCCCCTAAAGTATGTTCCTACCATATTCTTCTTACGTCCCTATCACGTGCTTTCTGTTGATAAGACACTAGTCCACCAGGTCTCGCTTGGTGGAGTTGACCCGGTTCATCTCCCCACCACTGCCCCGCTTCTCAACCCCTTTGTCGCCTCTTCTGGAGATCGCCAGGACGCTGCAACCGGAGCCAACCTGAGTCGTCTTTGGAGTCGTCCTTTCAAGACCCAGTTGAAGCGCGAAACCTTTAGCTAAGATCATTGGCGTCCTATATATCCATATGTTGAACATTTTATTCATTGTTGATTAATTTCTCCAGTGGTTCACTCTTATAAATTCTACTTTATATATTGATTATTTTTTACGGTTGATTATTTTTCATTCACGAATCCTACAAGATCCTACAAGATCCATTGTCACTTGACACTAGCTGCATAGAGAACCACTATAAGTTTAATAAGCATTTTGTGTATTTTCAATATTATGTTTTCGTGAATTTTCCTTGTTGATTTGTTGGACAACTAGTTATTCAGTGGTCTAATTTTATCTCTTTTCTCTTATAATCGGCATATTGATGATCGCACTTCCGACTGAAGCTTGCTGGGCAGACAGACTCTTAATTTTTGTCGAGTCATTACCGGTATTTAAGTTGTTTATTTTATGATCAAGGTCTTTGTTAGATTGCCAAACTCAAATTCATTTATTACACCACTGAAGTGTCTTCCTGTGCTTTCATCCATTCATACACTGTTGTTTTAACTAAATTTTAATGATTCTTACCTTCATCGATACTGTGTTGTGCTGATCTTTTTCTTTGATATGATCACATAATAATAATAAATATCTTGACAGCCGGTAAAAGAGGATCAAACAAATATTCGCTATCCGCTGTGTTTCTTTAAAGAGCAAAGTTCCGTTTTTTCAACAATCGAACCCGTCGCATATAGGTACAACCTGTGACATATAGTAACAATTTTACACTCACACCAAGTTTGAACCTTTTTGATAGTGGTATTAATGAATTTATACACAAAGACGCCGTGTTTTAATTGCCGGCATTTACCGAAATTTTTTCATTCGAAGTTATTCACGTATTTTAAAAATACCCTCACAAAAATAACAGGAAAGAGGAAAGATGGCCAAAAAAATGTTAAACAATCCAGGATTATGTTGAAATAGGGTGCGACCGGGTCGCACAGCCTCTCACTTGCTTACACATTAAATTTGGGCAAAACATTTGCAAGTTGGTAATTTATTTAAGTAATTGTTTTTCTTACACGTCCCTCAATTAGCCTAAATTCAAAACCGATCGACGCCAATGAACGGGAAAATTTGGGGTGGTTCTTGTCCCAACAAGTCTGTCAAAATTGTAGATTCACCTCTGTGCGAGCGCGTACCTGCGACGTTGGGGCCTTTTCTTCCAGTATTCAGGGTAACATATTTAATTATTTTTTATTTATTTATGGGTCATCAAAAAGTGTGGAAGGGAGAATGTGATATACTCCCTACTCTAAAAAGTGGGCAATATGTGCCCCCCCCCCCCCCGCCCCACACCGATCAACGCCCATGCCCACATGATCAGGTCATATTACTGACGCTGCTGCACAAATGAGCTAGTAATATTCACTCATTGTTTTAATCTTAAACTAGGTTACCGATTCCATGCCCTGTTCAAAGTCTGCTCTGATCGTGAAGATATTGCCCCTTTTAAAACGGAGTTATTTGTTTAAATTTTGAAATGTCATACGTTTTCAATTGAATTCTCGTACAACATAATTAAACATTATCTTTGTGGGGGTAATTTTATAGACGAATAACTTCAAATGGATCAGGAAATTTCCGGGAATTACAGAATCACAATAAAAATAAATAAATAAAGAAATGAACGTCCAAACTTGTTTATAGAGTAATATCAGAAAGACGTTTAATCATTAACACTTTGATGAAAAATGTATGTTTAACCTAGGAATATATATATTGGTAGACTGTTGGTAGACTGTCTGGATACAGAGCATAATGTCACAAGATCGAATCACGATCAGGGAAATGTTGAATTTAAAAAATCAGAGAATCTTAATTTTGTAAAAGATTTTATGTTGAAATCATTTAAAAAATAATGTTTAAGTACCTGTGAAATATATACATTTTTAAAGAATTTAAGTGCTCCCACAGACATTTTCAGGGATAAAATGGGAAGGCAAAATTTTGACAAAAGACAAGACAAACTGGAACCGAAAAAATAATAATTGATTGATATTCAGTTATACCATGATGTGATCTACTTCTCATTGTAAAATATTTTGAATAATAAAGAAGTGACATGTTCAGTGGCAGGGGGGGGGGGGGGCTGGGGAACGTCTCCCCACAAATTTCCAGTGGCCCCAGGTGCCCCACGAAAAATCCTGATAGTGCCTCAGCAAAAAAAAAAAAAAAAAAAAAAGGGGAAAAAACATTCCCCTGACCACCCCCAAAGAAAAAGTCCTGGCTACGCCAGAACAGCCGCAACATATTCTGAGATAATGAATATGCATATTTCAGTGTCGACTTATTAAGGAAAATTTTCGTTTGATTAAGAATTAAGAATGTGTTATCCAGATTCAGAAAGTGAGGAGAACATGACCCCATTCGACTGCGTTACACAATTAAATAAATCAAAACTATTGTAAACAATTCCAATATGTACCAATGAATTGTCATGTTTCTTTTCAACAATTAAATTTAAATACAAATTACTGGGAAAGACTTCCCAAAGACTTCAAAGTGAGGCAGTTGTGATTTATTGATGAAAGCTGGCTTGTTTTTAAGTGATTCGAAAACTGATCCAATTTCTGAGGAAACATCTATGTCAAACAGGAGACAGGCCTGGGGTCCTTTGTTATTAATCCAATTGGAGAGAGAGGAGATTTTATGATGTACTTGTTTGAATATTGTGGTCATTATTCTGAGACAGTTACATGGCTGAAATGAAATGGGTCATAACCAAAATAGAGACACATTGGTAGTACTAGTATCCAGTACAGGGATGTAAATATCGATTTATGTCCACAATAAAACCACCAATTCAAGCCATCAAAGCAGGCTTGTATTTTTTGCAGAGGTGGTTTGAAACGCCTACCACCCACCCTCAAAAATATCCCACACTTTGCCCCACCTAAATATTTTCTCACATAATATACTCTCGTCCAGCGATTTTGAAGGTGTTCCAATTTTTTACTGCCGCTAGTTAAGTCAGCCGTCGGCACATTGGCTTCCATGCCCCGCCTCCAAAAAATAAATAAATAAATAAAATAAATAAATACATAATTTCAAAATAATGAAAATAATGCCAGTGCTGGTAGTATAGCTCGATATGGATTGCTGGAATTATAGAAAAATTGTTCCAGGAGTTAACAAGACAGACAAATGTAGACACAATGATCAAAAAGCTAAAGTTTGGTACATATAATGCTTTTAGAAGTTTAATATTAGGTATGGCAAAACTCATGTCTTGGCTTGTTGGGAGGGAGGAACCATCCAGATGAGATTGTAAGGAAGGTATATATAACATTGGGTAATGTTGGCAAACTGCTTCTATAGGTATGCTTACTCTCTATGAATCAAGATATACATTGAAGGGAAGGTACAACATTGGTAATGTTGGCAAAACTGCTTCATGAGTATGCATACTCTCTTTGAATCAATATATACACTGGTGAGTAGTACAACATTGGTACAACAATATCAAGATATTTACATACACATTAAAAACCAACCATGAAAGTGTTAAAGGTTTACTAATATATACTGTGTCTTATGCAACAATAGTGAAAATGCATTGTTGTTATGTGGAATTTAGGAAAGAGTACTCTTCCCTAAATTCATTTAAATGGCAAATTATTTAACTTTTCTAAAATATTACAGCAGATAAAATCATTTCTAGGGAGATTCATACCATCAGCTTTTACAAAGTATGTTTTACATTAGAATTTTAAACATTTGGTAATTTTGAACAAATCCTATACCAATTAAAGGAAAACATCATTTTGAAAATATGACAACTTTCCATTGCCTACTGGTGGGGATAATTATTTGAAAGCTAAACTTGATGTGTAGTTTGCAAAATGTAACAGTTATCTTGGAAACAAAATATTATTTTTAATGTGCTTTCATTTCAGAGAATTCAGAAAACTCAACAAATATGCAGTACATTTACTTTTCACATGACTTGTATACTTTTAAACACATTGAGCTGAAAACTTAGTCATGTTGGTTGTTTAACATGTACCTTGATTCAAAGTAAAGCTACACATAGAAGCATTAGTCTTGCCATTAATTTAGAGGAAAGTCTCACATCGGTACTTTTAATTTTTTTTTTGGCTATGAATCGATGTCCAAATTACCAAAATTGCTGGATTGATTGGAATTCTATCATGCCGTGTTGTACTTTTCACATTAGTATCAATGAATGTTTTCCGATTTTTGTGAGGCCTCTCTACCCATACTTTGTACATGGAAATTTGGTCCCACGTGTTACATGTATCACATATTTCCTGTGACAAAAAAAAAAAAGATTAGGCCTACAAAAAACATCCCAGTTTTGATGGGTATACTCCTGGACATATACACTTAAAACCTCGGGTCAGATTTGATTCCAAAATGGGTCAATTTGACCCAAACTGGTTGGATATGACCCGACACTTTACGGGTCAGAATGACCCGAAAGTTGGGTCAAAATATTTTAGGTGTAGAGACACCGTAACAGAAGACCTTGTACAATAATACATTCTATAAAAGACAAAATATGTTTTAAAAATAATTTACTAAAGAAACCACAGACAAATGGTTTCTCACTGGTGGATCCTGTGGTAATTTATTTGTGAGCAGGATATTTAGCACAATGTTACAACCCAAGTCATTTATTGGTGTGGACTCTCTGATGACGCCTTTAGATCGCCTCCTCCTGGGAAAGGATTTTCCACAAATTTCACAGACAAATGGTTTCATTGGTGTGTATCCTCTGATGACATCTTCGTTTGCCCTCCTTGTGAGAATGATTTTCCACAAATGTCACAGACAAATGGTTTCTCATTGGTGTGTACCCTCTGATGACGTCTTAGAGTGCCTCCGTGTGAGAAGGATTTTCCACAAATGTCACAGACAAATGGTCTCTCATTGGTGTGTACCCTCTGATGACGTCTTAGACTGCCTCCATGTGAGAAGGATTTTCCACAAATGTCACAGACAAATGGTTTCTCATTGGTGTGTACCTTCTGATGACGTCTTAGACTGCCTCCATGTGAGAAGGATTTTCCACAAATGTCACAGACAAATGGTTTCTCATTGGTGTGTACCCTTTGATGACATCTTAGATTGCTTCCTTGTGAGAAGGATTGTCCACAAATGTCACAGACAAATGGTTTTTCATTGGTGTGGACCCTCTGATGACGTCTTAGACTGCTTCCATGTGAGAAGGATTTTCCACAAATGTCACAGGCAAATGGTTTTTCATTGGTGTGTACCCTCTGATGATGTATTAGATTGCTTCCATGTGAGAAGGATTTTCCACAAATGTCACAGACAAATGGTTTCTCATTGGTGTGGACCCTCTGATGACGTCTTACATTGCTTCCATGTGAGAATTGTTTCTCATTTGTTAGATCCATTGGATAACTTGTGATTCAGGTTGAGAACACAAATAATCAAATGGCTTATCATTGGTGAAGACTTTCTGACTCAAGTAGCTTTCTATATTAAGGAAAAAAATAAAGGTAATATTTATTGAGGCAGGAAATCGATAGCATCAGAGCAGGGTTTAAATTTCCCCAAGACCATCACCAGCCGAAGTGGATTAACAGAATGACTACTACAACTGCTTGGTTTGATATAGTCTGTCAGCAAAAAAATAATTGACTTTTAACAAAAATTGTGATGATGTGTTTCTTATATTTGTATAGTACTGAAACGCAATAGAAACTTACCACTTGTTTTGGAATAGCATAAAATTGTAATGGTTCAAAATAAAACACAACAATTTGGATTAGAAATGTTGGCATTTTATTGAGGAAATGTCCACGTTTTGTCCACTGTACTTGATCCCATCTGTATCCACTTCACCTCGAGTGCACATTACATTTGTGCATTGTGATTACTGATAATTTAAGGTCGAAAAAGTGTTAAGTTTCTATTGCGTCTCAGCATACATTAGCCCCCAGACTATCAAACCAAGCAACAATTTTCAAGCTCAGTTTTGAGACATTAACTACACACATGAACTTAGAACAATAATTGTTTTGTTTTATTTATTGATGATCTTTTCATTGTTAGAGGGTGGGAGTGTTGCCTTGACAAATTTGGAATTGACTTGGAAAAACAACCTAACTTGAAAAAATGAGCACCCTTGCATATGAGGATATGTAAAAGACAATGGGGTGATAATTTTGGGAAAAAATGTTCTTTAAAATTGCAAAATAATGGTTATGGCCTTACATTTCGAACCCAACAGGTTCTTTCTCAAAGGCAAAATGGGACGGAATACAAACATACATACATACATAAACACAAGAGTGAGCAGAAGTTAGTCAGGTGTGAAATGAACACAAAAGAAGAAGATACAAGAAGCAGAGTCATGTACTGGTCCTGGGACTGGACAATAGAGGGATTACACATGAATAGATAGAGGTACCATAATACTATAAGAGGAAGTTAGTCAGGTGTGAAATGAACACAAAAGAAGAAGATACAAGAAGCAGAGTCATGTACTGGTCCTGGGACTGGACAATAGAGGATTACACATGATTAGATAGAGGTACCATACTATAAGAGAGGAAGTTAGTCAGGTGTGAAATGAACACAAAAGAAGAAGATACAAAAGCAGAGTCATGTACTGGTCCTGGGACTGGACAATAGAGGATTACATGAATGGATAGAGGTACCATACTATAAGAGAGAGAGGAAGTTAGTCAGGTGTGAAATGAACACAAAAGAAGAAGATACAAGAAGCAGAGTCATGTACTGGTCCTGGGACTGGATGATAGAGGGATTACACATGAATAGATAGAGGTACCATACTATAAGAGGAAGTTAGTCAGGTGAAATGAACAAAAAGAAGATACAAGAAGCAGAGTCATGTACTACTGGTCCTGGGACTGGACAGAGGGATTACACATGAATGGATAGAGGTACCATACTATAAGAGGAAGTCAGGGTGTGAAATGAAACACAAAGAAGAAGATACAAGAAGCAGAGTCATGTACTGGTCCTGGGACTGGACAATAGAGAGATTACACATGAATAGATAGAGGTACCATACTATAAGAGGAAGAATCAGGTGTGAAATGAACACAAAAGAAGAAGATACAAGAAGCAGAGTCATGTACTAGGTCCTGGGACTGGACAATAGAGGGATTACACATGAATAGATAGAGGTACCATACTATAAGAGGAAGTTAGTCAGGTGAAATGAACACAACAAGAAAGATACAAGAAGCAGAGTCATGTACTGGTCCTGGGACTGGACAATAGAGGGATTACACATGAATAGATAGAGGTACCATAGAGGAAGTTAGTCAGGTGTGAAATGAACACAAAAGAAGATACAAGAAGCAGAGTCATGTACTGGTCCTGGACTGGACAATAGAGAGATTACACATGAATAGATAGAGGTACCATACTATAAGAGAGGAAGTTAGTCAGGTGTGAAATGAACACAAAAGAAGAAGATACAAGAAGCAGAGTCATGTACTGGTCCTGGGACTGGACAATAGAAGGATTACACATGAATAGATAGAGGTACCATACTATAAGAGAGGAAGTTAGTCAGGTGTGAAATGAACACAGTAAGAAGAAGATACAAGAAGCAGAGTCATGTACTGGTCCTGGGACTGGACAATAGAGAGATTACACATGAATAGATAGAGGTACCATACTATAAGAGAGGAAGTTAGTCAGGTGTGAAATGAACACAAAAGAAGAAGATACAAGAAGCAGAGTCATGTACTGGTCCTGGGACTGGACAATAGAGAGATTACATGAATAGATAGAGGTACCATACTATAAGAGAGGAAGTTAGTCAGGTGTGAAATGAACACAAAAGAAGAAGATACAAGAAGCAGAGTCATGTACTGATCCTGGGACTGGACAATAGAGGGATTACACATGAATAGATAGAGGTACCATACTATAAGAGAGGAAGTTAGTCAGGTGTGAAATGAACACAAAAGAAGAAGATACAAGAAGCAGAGTCATGTACTGGTCCTGGGACTGGACAATAGAGGGATTACACATGAATGGATAGAGGTACCATACTATAAGAGAGGAAGTTAGTCAGGTGTGAAATGAACACAATAAGAAGAAGATACAAGAAGCAGAGTCATGTACTGGTCCTGGGACTGGACAATAGAGGGATTACACATGAATAGATAGAGGTACCAGGAGTTTTTGGCTAGAAGAAGAGATTATGAGATTTGTGAAAAACAAAGAGCAGGGGAGTAAAACAAAACTAACAAATAAACTAACAAGCAAAACAAATGTAAAACAAATGAAGAAAAAAGGAGAAAAAAGGAAAAATTTGTCATTCATTCCCTTCTTTGACATTGTTAGATATAATATTCTGTTTATGATCTTATCAATTTCAAAGAAATTTTTTGCATAATGTTGTCATGATACAAAAAACTTTCAACTTATCATCAAAAAAAATTTCCCCAAGTCTTTAAAATAAATCCCACCCAAATAATATTCCCCTTTAACGTGTTTAAAATTAACTGATCGACGGTAATCAATTTTTTAAACAATAAATTTGGAATCAATTTAAATTCAGTAAAAAGTAATGCAAAACCACTTGGCGAGATCAGTGTAGGCCTACGAGTTAGCACACGTACGAGTTGACGTCCCGTAAAGTGCTAGTTTACGTGAGTATGAGTTGGCAAATGTACGAGTGTGTAAAAAGTACGATTTGACTCGAGTTCGACTGCAAATAGTAGGTTTATGGCTGGGGCTATGTCACCACGATTTGATGTCCTCTTATTTCCTGAAATTGTGTGTCACAGGCCACATTCTTATAGCACAGTTATATCTATAATGTAATAGTATATTTATATACTGTAAATATAATCGTAAAAAGCAATTTGTCACACAAAATTCTTCATTTTGAAATACTCACGTGGCGAAATAACCTGCTTTGTTAGATGTTGGACCCGTACATCAGCTGATCAGGGGTCCGAACTGAATAAACTCTCAAAATGTCAAATTTCCCTTTTTCCTCAGTACTACAAAGCCTCAGCAATCGAAATACACATTAAAATAATGATTTACGCTTATTTTCTTTTAAATTGTGTTTCATATACATTCGGTAATATTCCCCTGCGAAAATAAATCACCCCTAATCAAATCAATTTCCAAAGTAATTCGGATACCCCCCCCCCCCCAGCTTTTGTCGACAGCAACATAGCCTATAGGGAGGACACAAGCGAAAACCCACTTGGGCCACATATATTTTGTTTGTATGTCAAATGCAAAAAATGGTGTGTTGCAAGGACCAAAACGATTTTATTTTATTAAAACAGTATTAAACAAGATTTTAATCGATGGAAATTAGAAAATCTGAGTTATATAATTTGTTCGAATATAAAAATTGTTTTCATAAATTTGTGATTTTATACTCAGCAGAGCCGTATATTGGGATATAGACTTGATTTCAAGTCTGAGATCGCGGTTATTTTTTTGTCTGCATCAGCCACGCAAAACGCCGTTTACTCCTACTGGCTATAGCCCTAACTCGCGATGTTATCGAAGGTTAATGTCGGAGGGCGCTATTTAATGCCGTATAAGAGCCGTATATTGGGGCGGGGCTCTGCGATACTGTATTGGCTTCAGCCACGATCACAGACTTGGAACCAAGTCTAATTGGGATACGGCCACTGACATGATATCGAGTTTAGAGATACCGATATTTTGGGCTGCGTATTTTTTACACCGCAGCGACGGGGTTTGTGCAGTAAAGTGCCAATTCCGGTCTTGAGAGAGAGACTACGAAAACCCCAGGCGCGACGATAGAAAACTCAAGCCGCAGTCGACCATGGCGCTCTGCAGTGGAACTCATGGAGCCATTCCCTCTTCGTTGATTGGTAGGTTTTTTTTGCGTGTCGAAATTCCCTTCGCGCGCATGCGTGCTGAATGGGTTCATAGTCTTGACACAAGGGCGAAATGCGTCCAAAACCCGTCGCTGCGGTGTAAAAAAATACGCATTTGGCTATACTCAGCAGAGCCGTATATTGGGAGAGCTGCGACAACTAGTGATTAGAAGCCATTTTGAGTCCCAGAAACGTGTGCGCGAATACACGTTGTTGTCCTCTTTCGGCTGCTCCCGTTAGGGAGATACGCAACAGATCATGATCCGCATATTTGTTTTGGCATAGGTTTTACGCCGGATGCCCTTCCTGACGCAACCCTCCCATTTATCCGGGCTTGGGACCGGCACTAAGCATGCACTGGCTTGTACAAATATCCCCATTGGCTGGGTTCAATTCGGCCCTCGCAGCAATTATGGTAAAGTGTCTTGCTCAATGACACAAGCACCATGGTCGCGGCAAGGCTTCGAACCCACACACTCTGACGACTCAGCCATCAGAACACAAATCCGATGCGCTAAACCACTCGACCATGGCACCCCACTGTGCGCGAAATGTACATCTTCACTCAAAGCTGCTTAGCTGCTCAGTTACCTGCTAGCGCACATATATGTGGAAAATGATACTGCAGGACACAAGAAATAGACTTGTGTCTTGCAAAATAAACTAATAAAAGCGGTAACATAGTCAAGGAGCTAAACAGGGGAACCCACTCCTAAATAAAAGCAGTAACTCTGGGGGAACCACATTACTAAATAAAATGTAAAGATAGATATAAAAAGCAAAGTAAATTTCCACTCCTCTACATAAGGCAATGTTAATAAAGTCTCACTGTCTATCCATGGTGGTCTGTGACTCTGGCTGGCGCACCACGTACGACAACATTATATCATGCATATTTAAAGGTCCTAGGAAGAGTCAAATTGTGCTTATT
The DNA here is from genome assembly GCA_029582265.1 of Zoroaster sp. YZ-2022. Lineage (NCBI taxonomy): Eukaryota > Metazoa > Echinodermata > Asteroidea > Forcipulatida > Zoroasteridae > Zoroaster > Zoroaster sp. YZ-2022. Next base: position 28,932,220 of record CM055831.1, read on the forward strand.
TATTTTCTTTTGTTATTTTATCAATTGATATGAATAAATATTTGTCCAACAGATTATGAATATTCAAAATATAGACAATTCATATTCAATAATTAAACAATGAATGTGATCTTAATAACCTCCTGTTGATGTCTCAAAGATACCTCCGCAAACTGAAACTGTAAAGTTGGGCATATAAAGTCAGTATACAGTTTTTGGAGAAATGTCTATTCATTCCGTGCATGAGCTGTTGAGGGCACATGTTTTTAAATCACCGTTGATCGAAAGGACAGCAATAGTACATTGCGTTTGGCGTATTTTGCTGTTGATGTGCAATCATTGTGGAATATCTCCAGTGATCATTGGCTGGTAGAAGATCACGTGCGTAATGTCATAACATAATGCTCACTTGATGCCAAAGTGGCTACCATCAAGACACTGGATGTAATTTCACTGGATGCAATGATGTGAATAACTTCATTTCTACTTGTTACAAATCATGCTATTAATGCTGGGCGAGTAGTGCAATTACTCGAGTACTCGCGAGTAATAATTGCTAATCATACATGTATTATTTTACTACTTGATTAATCATCCTGCTGCGATGTACTAACGAGTAGTAACACATTCATGAGTAACGACTGGTTCTTTTGTTATTGTTCATTTATTAAACATATAAAATCTGAAATATCAGGTATTTTTTGAGTATAATTATCATAAAATAGACTAAAAAGTATGTTTGAAATATGTGGTCAATTACTCGTGATTAATCAAGTACTCATGAGTAACTGCTGTGCGATTACTTGACAAGTGAATTTTATTAATCGGCCAGTACTACAAGATATCTGTATAAACAAATTAACCTGTTTTAGATCATTTTAATGTAGGCCTAATCAAATAAACCACAAGGGAAAATGACGAGATACATAAATATATTGTTTGGAGTAAATAACAGGGGTGTGATTATTGAAAGTCTGCCCTCATCGTCATGATACTGCCCCTTTAATTTAAGCCTACAAATGTTATTTACTCCAGTTGAATGAACAGTTCCTGGGTGAGTTTGTGACCCTGGTTAAAAAAAAAAAATTAAATTTAAAAAACCGGGATATTGAAGATTCCCTCTCTCAATTACAATCAGAACCAATTTTTTCATGATGCTTTGATTATATGACTAGTTATATTTTATGCATTTTATTAGCTTGTACCCCAAATTAAATAAAAATTATTTCCATATATTTTCCTTATCCTTATTGTGAACAAAATTTGTTTAAATTGTTTGTTCCAAAATATATAGGTATTTTGTTTTTTAAACATTTTGAATTTGAGGTTATTTTTTTATTTCACCATTTCAATAGTCATCAATTTACCTGTAACACCACTGTATATCTGGAAGCATTGCACGATCAGTAGCCATATTATATGTGTAGTTGTCTCCATGTTCACATTGTAAGTCATACTTATATGTTTCCCATGCAGAGGATGGACTATGTCCACCTTCAAACATCTGTTCTTCAAACATCTGTAAACTTAATCATGAATATGTATGAGACGTCTGATTGGCTTAAATATCACGGGATGGCAATTCTCATTTGCAGAAAAAAAAATCGCGGCCGGCCTCACACACACACAGAGCATGATGGATCAGAGCGTGCGTATATAAAAGGCACTGCGCAAGCGCAGGATCCAAGAGGGCGCGCGCGTGGTGACAATATACAATGTTTTTATAGGTTCCCCACGAAAAATCCCGATAGCGCCCCATAACAAGAAAAGAAAAAGAAAAGGGAAAAGGGAAAAACCTATAACCCTGCCCCCCACTGAAAAGCAATGCCCCTCCCCCCATTCCTCGTTCCCACCCCCACTGAAAAAGTCCTGGCTACGCCGCTGGTTCACAAAGACGAATGAGAACAGCCACAGCCAATGAACATATCCTGAGATAATGAATATGTATATTTCACTGGCGACTACATTGTAGGCTATATTCTTGTGTAAGGAAATTTATGTTTGATTGAGCCATAGAATTAAGAATGTGTTATCCAGATTCTGAAAGTTAAGAGACAATGACCCCATTCGACTGAGTGACACAATTAAATAAATCCTTTTGACTATTGTAAAAATTCAATATATACAAAGGAATTGTTGTTCTCGTTCAACAATTAAATATAAATCCATATTACTGGGAAAGACTTGCAAAGACTTCCAAAGTGAGGCAGTTGTGATTTATTGATGAAAGCTTTGCTTTTTTAAGTGATTCGAAAAACTACAACTGGTACAATTTCTGAGGGAAACATCTATGTCAAATAGGAGACAGGGGAGGGGGATTTTATGATGTGCTTGTATGAATATTGTGGTCATTATTCTGAGACAGTTACATGGCTGAAATGAAATGGGCCATAACCAAAATAGAGACACATTGGTAATATACCAGTACAGGGATGTAAATGTCGATTTATGTCGACAATAAACCACCAATTCAAGCCATCAAAGCAGGCTGGTATTTTTTTTTTTTTGCAGAGGTGGTTTGAAACGCCTACCTCCCCCACTCAAACATATCCCCACGCTTAGCCCCACCTAAATATTTTCTCAAATATACCCTCGTCCAGCGATTTTGAAGGTGTTTCATTTTTTACTGCCGCTAGTTAAGTCAGTCGGCACATTGGCTTCCATTCCCCCTCCCCCCCCAAAAAAAAACACAATAAAAAACAATAAATTAATAATTTAAAATAATGAAAATAATGCCAGTTCTTGTACTATAGCTCGATGTGGATTGCTGAATTATAAGGAAAAATTGTTCCAGGGAGTTAAAAAGTGAAGACAGACAAATGTAGACAATAAGATCATAATGCTTTTAGAAGTTTAATATTAGGTATGGCAAAACTCAGGTATTGGCTTGCTGGGGGAGGGAGTGAACCATCCAGATGAGATTGTATAAGGGAAGGTATACAACATTGGTAATGTTGGCAAAACTGCTTCTGTGAGTATGCTTACTCTCTTTGAATCAAGATATACATTGAAGGGAAGGTACAACATTGGTAATGTTGGCAAAACTGCTGCTTATGAGTATGCTTACTCTCTTGAATCAAGATATACGTTGAAGGAAGGTACAACATTGGTAATGTTGGCAAACTGCTTTATGAGTATGCTTACTCTCTTTGGAATCAAGATATACGTTAAAGGGAAGGTACAACATTGGTAATGTCGGCAAAACTGTTTCTATGAGTATGCTTTACCTCTTGAATCAAGATATACATTGAAGGGAAGGTACAACATTGGTAATGTCGGCAAAACTGCTTCTATGAGTATGCTTACTCTCTTTGAATCAAGATATACATTGAAGGGAAGGTACAACATTGGTGATGTCGGCAAAACTGCTTCTATGAAGGTACAACATTGGTAATGTCGGCAAAACTGCTTCTATGAGTATGCTTACTCTCTTTGAATCAAGATATTGACACATACATTAAAAACCATCCTATGAAAGTTTAAGGAAAAACGCAAAAATTGTTAAATGCACATAGTTATAGTTATGAATTTAGGAAAAAAGTAGTCTTTCCTAAATTCAAATTGAAATTATTTCACTTTTCTAAATTATTACAACTGATAAAATAATTTCTAGGAGATTCATACCATCAGCTTTACATAAAGTAAGTTTTCATTAGAAATTTAAACATTTGGTAATTTTAATTACCAATCCTATAACTTTAAAGGAAAACATCATTTTGAAAATATGACAACTTTCCATTGCCTACTGGTGGGGATAATTATTTGAAAGCTAAACTTGATGTGTAGTTGGCAAAAAGTAACAGTTATCCTGCAAACAAAATATTCTTTTTAACTCTCCTACTACTACAAGGGTAAAAATCAGTCAAAATGTTGAAATACTTCCCAAGGTATATTTAGTGCACTTTAATAAAAGTCAAACACTGTCAAACCTTACAGGTCAAAATAAGTCGACTGTTTTTGACTGGTAAAAAGCATTGTATTGTATTGTTCAGGGTGATCAAAATGACAGTAAAACCAGTCAAAATGCCCTGTGTGCACATTTGGGTCAACAGTCAAAAACAGGCAGTTGACTGGTTTTGACCTCAACAGCAACTTTCCACTAAAGTGCATCAATAGTAGGAGGGTTAATGTCATTTCAGAGAATTCCAGAAAACTCAACAAAATATGCACATTTACTTTTCATGACATTGTTTTTAAACACATTGATTTAGAGGACATCATTGGCCCATTGGGTAAAAAAAAGTCTCAAGCGCATCAGCATTTTTGATTTTATTTTTTCAAAATTGCTGGATTGATGGGAATACTGCGTGCTGTGTTTTAAACGACATTTTCCACTTAGGTATGAACGTTTACTCTGATTTGTAGGCCTCTCTTAGCCACCATACTTTGTACATGGCAAATTTGGTCCTGTGTGTAGACATATCACATATTTCCTGTGGGCAAAAAGGTTTACTGAAAATAAGAAGCGCATCACCGCACCAATTTTGAAGCCGACCTATGACCAGAAATCTGAGACCTTTTTTTTTGGCCAATTGGTCAGCTTGCCCAATATAAACACCATGGAAGAATAAAGTTGACATCATTGGTGTTATTTTAACACCCAGTATTGGATGGGTATACTTACTGGGTATATAGAAGACATCCTAACAGAAGACCTGTTTATACAATATACATTCTATAAAAACACAAAATATAAAATGTATTAAATTAAACAATTATGATAATAAACAATGATGTAAATAAATTAACATGAAAATGTAGGACAAGTTTCATGAACGAAATATCACTCCAAAAATGGGCTATTGTCTCAGAAGTAGCTTGGAGTGAAAGAAAATGTCACAAACAAATGGTTTATTTTTCATTGGTGTGGATCCTCTGATGACTTCTTAATTATTTGCTTCCATATGAAAAAAAAAGTTACTACAGAAACCACAGACAAATGGTTTCTCATTGGTGGATCCTGTGGTCATTTTTTGTGAGAAGGATATTTAGCACAATGTTACAACCCAAGTCATTTATTAGTGTGGACTTTCTGATGACGTCTTAGATAGCCTCCTTGTGAGAAGGATTTTCCACAAATGTCACAGACAAATGGTTTCTCATTGGTGTGTACCCTCTGATGACGTCTTAGATTGCTTCCACGTGAGAAGGATTTTCCACAAATGTCACAGGTAAATGGTTTCTCATTGGTGTGGACCCTCTGATGACATCTTAGATTGCTTTCATGTGAGAAGGATTTTCCACAAATGTCACAGGTAAATGGTTTCTCATTGGTGTGGACCCTCTGATGACATCTTAGATTGCTTTCATGTGAGAAGGATTTTCCACAAATGTCACAGGTAAATTGTTTCTCATTGGTGTGTACCCTCCGATGACGTCTTAGACTGCTTCCACAGGAGAAGGATTTTCCACAAATGTCGAGACAAATGGTTTCTCATTGGTGTGGACAATTTGATGCGTTCTTAGTGAGCTTCCTTGGGTAAAGGATTTTGCCACAAATTTTACAGACAAATGGTTTCTCATTGGTGCCCTCTGATGACATCTTAGATTGACTCCTTGTGTGAGAAGGATTTTCCAAAGGTCAAGGTCACAGACAAATGGTTTCTCATTGGTGTGTACCCTCTGATGACTTTTAGATTGCCTCCTTTGAGAAAGAATTTTCCACAAATGTCACAGACAAATGGGTTTTCATTAGTGTGGACCCTGATGACATCTTAGATTGGCTACTCGTGAAAAGGATTTTCCACAAATGTCACAGACAAATGGTTTTTCATTGGAGTGTACCCTCTGATGACGTATTAGATTGCTTCCTTGTGAGAAGGATTTTCCACAAATGTCACAGACAAATGGTTTCTCATTGGTGTGTACCCTCCGATGACATGTTAGACTGCTTTCATGTGAAAAGGATTTTCCACAAATGTCACAAACAAATGGTTTCTCATTGGTGTGTACCCTCTGATGACTTCTTAAGCCACTTCCTTGTGAGAATGTTTTTCCACAAATGTCACAAACAAATGGTTTCTCATTGGTGTGTACCCTCTGATGACGTCTTAAACCACTTCCTCGTGAGAAGGATTTTCCACAAATGTCACAAACAAATGGTTTCTCATTGGTGTGTACCCTCTGATACCTTTAGACTGCTTCCATGTGAGAATGATTTTTCCGTCCAATGTCACAGACAAATAGTTTCTCATTGGTGTGTACAAGTGACGTCTTAAGTCATTTCTATGTGAGAAGGATTTTCCACAAATGTCACAAACATATGGTTTCTCATTGCGGGACCCTCTGATGACGTCTTAGACTGCTTCCTTGTGAGAAGAGTTTTACAAATGTCACACACAAATTGTTTCTCATTTGTTAGATCCATTGGATGACTTGTGCTTCAGGGTTGAGAACGCACAAAGTATCAAACGCGGGTATCATTGGTGAAGACTTTTGACTCAAGCAGCTTAGGAAAAATAAGGTAATTAATAAACAATTTATTGAGGCAGGAATTCGATAGTATAAGGGCAGGGATGAAATTTCCCAAGACCACCAGCCTAAGTGGATTAACAGAATGACTAACTAGATCTACTTGGTTTGATAGTCTAGGGCTAGTGTACAAATATAAAAACACATCATCACAATTAAACAAATTGTTTTTGCTGACAGTGCAAAGAAAGTTCTTTGGCATTTTACTATAAACTTTTCAGATGAGGTTGAAATACAAACATACATTCTACATAAACACAAGAGTGAGCAGAAGTTAGTGTCCTGGGACCGGACAAATGATTACACAATAGACAGTAAAACAAAACAAATAAACTAACAAGCAAAACAAATGTAAAAATGTAGAGAGAAAAGAAGAAAATTATAAAAAAGGAAAAAGTAGTCATTCATTCCCTTCTTTGAAATTGGTTAGATATAATAAAGTATTCTGTTTATGATCTTATCAATTTCAATGAAAAATTTTCCATAATGTTGTCATAATACAAGCAAAACATTCAAATTATTATCAAAAAAAATTCCACCCAAATAATATTTCCTTTACCCCTCCTATGCCCAGGCTGAAATTTGGCCCAGTAAGCACCGCACCCACAAGACAGTCACTTGAGTATTTTTGGTTGCATTGCCAATTGGTAGGTCAAACCACAGAGTCACACAGAACTGTGTATGTACTGTCCAGTGGTTTTTGTTTGACCTATCCTGGCCACATGTCCTTGCATTTATTTGAGTGCACTGCACAAAGTCAATGGGTTGGGAGTTGCATACAAATTTTGAGTGTCTTTGATTGGTTTTGGTTTGACTTTCACAGCCCACTTATACATTCTGTGGCAAAGTTTAGCTTGTGCATGCGCGACTTCAAGGCTTATTAGCATACTAAGTAGGCTTATGTAAACAAACGAGGTTTTCGCTTTTGTCATTGTTAGCAGCACGATTATTCATGATTGTATCAGTGTATTGACCCTTATTATGTTAACAAGGCTTTCACGTCATGTTGAGTCTAATTTCAAAACAGAAATTTTTGTTCATTGTCAGTCAAAATAGTCAACTTCTGTTTGGGCTATAAAAACGATGTTAAAGTTTTTGGGGAAGAATCAAAAAATAAAATGATTTATGAGGGTATGAAGTTCCGGATGTGTAAACATTGCGTTACTACCATTTTTTCTTTTGGTAGTGACTAGACGTTTGCATATGTTGAAAATTCTGTTGTTACCCCGCATTTTTTTCTGCAAACAAGAGTTGCCATCCCGCGATATTTCAGCCAATCAGATATCTTATACATATTCGTCATCTTAAATAACGTGCCATGTGATTGGCTGAAAAGTGGGATGGCAATTCTGTTCAGAAAAAAAAAAATCGCTCCCGATTGATGTAGTTTGTAAAGCAAGGGAATCATTTTAATAATAATTATTAATTTTCTGATTAATTTATGTTATATCACCATATCACTACAACTATTTTAGATTTTTCGCGCTTTTTAGGCTGAGCTCATTTGTCTGTTTCACAGATTCGACAAAGTGCTTCCAGAACAGTAAGATGATGCTCCATTTTATAGTTTCTAAAATGTTCAAAGGAAAAGGGAAAATGTAGTAAGAAAGCGTGTTTGTAAATTCAAACCATTCATCTCGTGAAAACTATTTTCCAATTCTTCACAAAAACTTTTGAAACTGAGAAATTATGAATTTAAATTAAGTGATTTTTAACCCTTACTTTTTTTTAAATAAGTAGCAACCAATTTCTGGTCAATTACACATCTTCTTGGTAGTTTTGTCACTCAATGTGCTTGTGTGTTGTTTATTAATGAGTTGGAGTGTTTGTAACGTCAATTTAAAGGAAAAGTTATTTAAACTTCGGGGCTAGATAGGGTCAAAGTTGATTGTTTACGAGGAGACCTCTGTTGTCAAGGAATGTTGCAGTACCCTGGGAACTGAACTTGCCTTATGCCTTGGTACCAGCACGCTGGTGCCCGATTCTAAAACTAAATATTGCAGGGCCAATGGGGAGCAGAAACGTCGTGAGCCACATGTGCTTGTAGCATGTGTTTGAGTGCACTGCACAAAAATCAATTGGTTAAGTGAGAGACATACAAATTTCTTTGAGAGTGTCTTTGATTGTTAAACCTATGGGAGGGTTAATATGTTTAAATTAACTGATCGTGATAAGGGTTAATATGTTTAAAATTAACTGATCGACGGTAATCAAGTTTTTAACAATAAATTCATTATCAATTTAAATTCAGTTAAAAAGTATAATTAAATGCAAAAAAAGATCTGCACGCACGAGTTGGCATACGTGACGGTTGGGCATATCGCATTCTGGTTAATCACATAAAGTACAAGTTTATCGTGGAGTACGAGGTTGGTAAAATGTACGACTCTAGGAGTGTTAATGTGTAAGTAGTGTCGGCAACTCAGACTCGTACTGTAGTAGCCTTCTTCTGCTATGTCACCGAGATTTCAAGGTCCTCTTAATTATTTCATGAAATTGTGTGTCACGCCACATTCTTACATAACAATTATATCTATAAATGTAATATTTATATGGAAAGAATGTCGATATCCGACGCCACTTTTTAAGGGTTTTTGGAACTTTTTTTGCAACCACTAACCAGTTAAACAATGATTCTATCGATTTTGTAGGTACAGAAGGCGAAAACTATCTTTAAAATCCACTTTTAAGATGGTTTCGGACCATTCCCCTTCTAAAAAAATCCTCCCCTTCAGAAAATAGAATTATCTTATTATATTTGCCACTGCACATGTACAATGTCTGTGTTGGTCACTAATTGTGGAGTTTACAAGATCAGACTGACATGACTGTTCAGGAAGTGTCGTTGCATACCAAAATGCCTGATTTTTCATGAAATAAATATCGTGGAATAATTTAAGTATATGTCCATCATCATCCATACATGTTTCTCCACCTTACTACACAAAATACTAAGATTACTTTATTGGTTATATTTAATGAGAAAAGTGGCGGTCGGATACGACATTCTACCGTAAAGCATTTCTATGCCCGTAAAAGCTTATGTCGTGACAAAACAATTTGTCGCTGGCCTCATTTTGAACTCACCACTGTTTCCGTTCGCGAAACAACCTGCTTGTTATCTGTTGCGGTTTTCGCGACCCTTGACCAGAAACTTGTGTTTCTGACGTCATATTATTGACTAGAAACAAGATGGCAAAGCGACGCGAAAACGCGAACGTAACCAGAAAATTGTTTTCAGTTTGCGACATGTTAAATCATCAACGCTTTTTAATCCGCCATCTTGAAACCAAGCGTAGCCGATCATAAACTTCGGTTCACGTTTGGTCAGAACAATGACGTCATCGCAGCACAACCGAACTCGTGAAGCAGCAAACCCAATGACCAAAGCCCAAACATGTTTTCTGGTTGGTCGCGAAAACACGTACCCCCTGGGTCCAAAGTTTGGACCAAACTCTCAAATAAACATAACATTTCCTTTTTTCCTAAGTACTACGAAACCTCAGCAATCGAAATACACATTAAAATCAATGATTTACGCTTATTTTCTTTCAAATGTAATTCATAATTATACATTCAAACTAATATTCACCTGCGAAAATCACCCCCAATAAACCTTTTCAAGGATTGTGCGCGCAATGAATTATGGGAGTTGGGTTTTTGGGAAAAAAAGTGTTTTAAAAACGAACGCACATGTTGTTTTACAAAGTCAATGGAGGATAAAAGGTGGTCGGCCAGAAATGGACGGGTTTTTTTAAACGTATTATAGCAAAAACAATTTTTTAAAAAATCGGGTTTAAAAATTTATATCCCCCAAAACTCGCTTTGGGGGAATTTTCAGCCGATTTCTGGATATAAGGCAGCGGGGGGTGCAAATTTGTTTCTGTTGAAAAATGTTTTAGGACTATTCAGTGAAGGAAATAAAAACTTAATATCATCTTTGGGAATTATAATTCCCATTTTTTTAATTTTGGGGGCGAGCCCCTGAAAATGATCCTATATTGCTGTCGACTAAAGCTGGCGGTGAAATTATACTTTTTGTCTTGGGTTTTAATAAAGTCCCTTTTTAAGGGTAGGTTTAAAATTCATAATTTTTCAAAATGGGTTAAGTTTTTTTTGGCTGAGGGGGAAAAACCCCGGGGCCCAAAAAATTTTTTTATGGTAAGCCAAATGCAAAAAAGGTGTTTGCATTGGGCTTATGTAACCCAAAAGTATTTTTTGTTTTTTAAAAAAAGCTTAATTATTAAAAAAGTATATAAAACCTCCAAAACTTACAGTATTAAACAAAATTTTTAAATGGAAATTAGAAAATCCGGTTACATAATTTGTTGAATAAAAATTTTTTTCATAATTTTGATTTTATATTAGAGGGCCCTATAATTGGGATCCGGCCACAAGAGATCATGGTTCCCCTGATACTCCCGCAGAGCCGGTTTTTTCTCGAACATGATGGGCCTCGTGTAACACCTTTAGGCTGGTTTGTCTGGGGGTTTTTCAAATAAAAGGTCCCTGGATTTTTTGTCAGTGATGTCCCAAGGTCCAAGGGGGGGGCATTTTTACTGGTATGCAAATTTTTTAGGATACTTTAAGGGGAAAGAAAAGTGGTAAAATGGATTTTTTTGATTGATTTTTTTGATCACTTTTTATTAGTGAACTACTGTTATTTTGTTGTAGATTTTAAAAATAATTTTTGCTTAAAATCTTTATTACCCGGCCAGATACAAAAATTTTTAAGTTTCATTAACAAATAAGCCTATAAATGACGGGAAAAACAAAAGCAAAAAAAAACCGCGAATTTCAGCCTTTAGCCGTTGTGGAGGGCAACTCAACATTTTTTTGCTATCATCAAATTTTTTCCCCAAGTCTTAAAAAATTCCACCCAAAAATAGGCTTATTCTCTCTTTAATAATTTTAAAATTTAAACCCGATGAACGGTAATAAATTTTTTTAAACAAATGGAATCAATTGAATTCAGTCAAAGAAATTAAAACCCGTAGGCTACGAGTTGGCACACGTACGAGTGACGCCCCATATAGTACGGTTTTACGTGAGTACGAGTTGGCAAATTACGAGTGTGAAAAGCGAGTTGACTCAATTCGACTGCATTGCCGGGCTATGTCACAGATTTTATGTCCTCTTATTTCCTGAAATTGGTTTTCAACATCACTTTTTTATAACAATTATATCTATAATAGAAAAATATATTTATATACTGTAAATGTAATCTAAAAGCAATTTGTCGCACAAATTCTTCTTTTTGGAAATACTCACGGGGAAAAATAACCTGCTTGGATGTTGAACTGGAGGAAGGAACCTGCGTCCAACTGATGGCGCCCCCTTTGACCACCGTTTAGTCAGTTTGTCCCCGGGTTTTATTGTCAGTGATCGTCTGAGTAGGAATTGGACATTTACGGTTGAAAATTTTTTAGGATACTTTCGCGAAAAGAGGTGAGTCAAAGCGTGGGTTTTTTGATTCTGGCCTCGGGGTTGAACAAATTAATATCACTTTTAATATCACGGTGGTGGTATTCGCCAAATGTACAGATGAAATGCCGCGCTAAATTCCAAAGTAATTCCAAGCGTGGTGAATGAACTTACCACTGAAGCATAAACAAGTGAAATATCACTTTTCGGTAAAATTTACGTATCAAGGGTTAGGACCATCGAATTACATAAAACAGAAAGTGTTCTTTAATTGAAAATAGGAAGGGAATTTGGGAAATTCATTTTAATTTTTAAGTTATCGGAATGGGTTTGGGAATAAGCCTCTTCGGAATCTCCGCGCAACATGGTGGGATCGTGTCAAGGTTCAACGAAAATAAACAATCCGGTCGCCACTAGCGACGCGCGAAATCGTCTTTGGCATTGCAATGCGAACGTGGAACATGGTTTTTTATTTAAAAATATAGCATTTTTTTCGTTTTTTTCAAGTGAATTTTTTAAATGTCTCGGAGGAATCTTCTGCTTTTACACTAGACGTTATAGAAACTGGAATTTGTGATTTGAAGGGTTTTTTCAGATTAAGGACAAACTAGTACTGTGGAAAAGGAAATCCAAATCAAGCGCTGTCTTCGCATGAGCTAATGTAACAGTAAAAAAACGGCAGTCACGAAGACATATACTTTTGATTTTACCGAAATTTTAATATAGAACCCATTTACTTTTAGTATTGAAAATTTTTAAATGGGTGGTTTTTTTAAACAAATTACTTTCAAGGCGGGAAAGGAGGACACGTAGGGGTGCACTTTGATCAAACAAAAACGTAATGCCCAAAAAAAGGGCTTTTTTAATAACCCTTAAAAAAACTGTATACTTGACAAACCTTATTTAATAAATTTAAATAGTGATATTAATTAAAAAATCAAAATTTTGGGGAGCATTTTTAAACAATCAGTTTTAAAAATGCACATTTATTTATAAAAACCACATAAATATTCTTTATAACACAATTAAGTTATTTGTATTTAAGTAATATTTTTTTTTAGGGGAAAAGGATAAAAAATGTTTTTCAGAACAATTCCCAAATGAAATTTCATGGTGTCACCACCGTTTTATTTATTTGTATTTGATTAATGATTTTAAAACCAAAGTTCTTATAAAAAGGGGGTGCATATTCCACAAAAAAACAACCTGTCGGGGTTATTTTTTTCCCTTTGAAAAAAATACAATATTTTAACCTATTTATTTATTTTCCATTATTTATTTTCTAATATTTTTAATTGAAATTATTATTATAAATTTTTAAAAATGAATTTTTAATATTTTTTTGAGGTTTGTTTACTGTTTCATTTCTTGATAGTTTTTAAAAAAAGTTCCCTTTTTTTCAAGTCCTTATTAAATTTGTGTTACTCTTAAATGAATATTTTTAAGGGGAAAATTTTAAGGGGGCTAACAATGAGCTGGGAAAAAAAAATGAAAAATCAGCAAAAGGAACTAGAATTTAGTTCAATTTAAAATTTTTAAAAGGGCTTTGATCTACAGGGTGACATGTTGAAGATTGGATTTTTTTCCAAAGAATGAAATGAAAATGGTCACAATCACAATTCAAAACCAAAAAAGCCCCTGTTTTTAATAACCTTGTTTCCCCTTTAGTTTATAGGTACTGTTCCCCAAAAAGTAACCCTATCCTCATTGTTGAAATTTTATCGAACCTTTTTTTTAAATAAAAAACAAACCAGGGAAAAATATTTTTTCCATTTTTTTTAAAAAAATAAATTTTAAAGAAAGAAATTTAATATAAAACAAATAAAAAAAAAGAAAAAATCATGCAAAATCATTTAGGGTGATTAAAAAAGGGTTTAAGGATTTTAAAAACGTAAAACTTTAAATTTGGGGGCCTACAAAATTTTAAAGGCCCAATTAAAAAATTTTCTAAATTTATTAAAATATTTTGTTTAAAAACAAAACAAAAAACGGAAAATCCAGAATTTAAAAAAAAATCCAACAATATTTTTCTTTTTTTTTTTCTTCATTCAGTAATGAAAATGCTGTTCCCGACCCGAAAAAGATGAAAAAAGGTTTTTAACCCGGGGAAATTCCCCCGGAAAACATTGATGATCACGTTTCCCCCCATGCTGAAAATGAACGGTCCCTGTAACAGCATTGTTTATCCCGAAAAGGCGTCAGGGCTGGATGCTTTTGGGAAATCCGGGGTTTAAAAAAAGTTGAAAAAAAAACCCCCCACATTGTCAATGGAGGAGAAAAGGGGGTAAAATCATGGAGGGAAGGAAAAAAAAATCAGTTAAAATAAACACTTTTAAATTAAAATAAATTTTTTCAAAAATAAAATGGAGGGAAATTTTAGATGATTTCTGATCCTTTGGGGGAAAAATATTTTGTCTTTAAAATTTTTTTTTTCTAAAAAAAGGGGAACCCGATAATTTTTTATCATAAAAAACAAAAAAACTAAAAAA
>CM055831.1:28947082-29048121 GCA_029582265.1 Zoroaster sp. YZ-2022
AAACAGGAATAAACCTTTTTTATTTCACACTGTAAATGTATATGTATAAAAACAATACTTAAAAATGGCTTATAAACTAAATAACGCTTATTTTTTGAGTTTTTAAAGACATTTTTGTATGTCTAATAGATATGGGCTTAGGGCCCAAAAATGATTTAACATCTTCCCAAAATATCTGATGAAAGTAAAGATATGAAAACAATATATAGACTTAAGTGCAGTACATATGTCACAGGTCTCTAGAGTAAGTATGCACTAATGGGAAATAATGGTCGTTCATATAAAACGTATGTATACAAGTTTAATATTTAAAAAGTCAACTAATTTTTTAACCCTAAATAATATAAAAATTACCTCTCATAGATGTTGGAAAGTCGTTATATCAGGGGTAACATTCGCTCTGACAGTCTGAGCCTTATAACCAGTTTGACAATTCTATTTTAAAGCAAAATTCTGTGAAGTGGTCTGGGGAAAAAGTGATTTATTGATCGTCTCGCTTCATATTGACAAGCCATTTATAAGATATGACAGCAAGAACTGGATAGAAAACTGAAACGAATGTTAACAAAGATGTTATTAATCTCTCGTTTTCATTATTATTCCCTTGCTTATTTATTTAATTTAATTTAAAGAGCACCACATCTATATGATTTAGTTTATGATCATAATATTGTTCAATTCAGTTCATTTTGTTTCATCTTAATCAATAATTACTAGTGGTGGTGTCCAAAACAAGCGTTTTTGTCGAAAACTTAATAGCGCAAGATTGACTTTATAGTAACTGCTGTTTTTGTTAATCACGTACAACTGCACTAGTTTTGCTCTATTACGTTGGGCAGTAAATTCTAATGACAGTAACGACATGTAAATACATACATGTAGTTACATGTAGCAATGTATACAACAGTACAACAGAGTTCGATTTTTTCGCCAGTAACCCCGTTATTCCACCCCCATTTTACAAACAAATACCGAAAAAGGGAATACTTACAGATGGAACGTCTTCTACATCTACTGAATTCATCTCTGTTTGCAGTGTATCGACGCACAAGCCAGCATTTTACCTTCTTTTAGACGAGAAAGAACCTGGTTGATTTGCATCTATCTGTGTATATACACACTGTAAATGTATTGTGGCGGTTTTCGACGCCGGGGATGACCCAAAGGGACTGATCTGCTGAACCAGAGACACCGACCAGCCTATTGACCAACAAAAATATTTATTAACCTTGCGCCGGGTGAGCGGCCACCTGAACACAAGGGGGATAATTAAGGAACGGCGGATCAGTCAAGGGGCAGTCTGTTTGGTGAAATGTACCACTGCCTAGGGAAATTATTATACCCAATGGGGATTATTAGAGTACCACTAGTAACCCCAATAAACCTTCGCTATGATACAGTGTTTCCAAAGACAGCAACGAAATGGTTTATTCTGATCAATAATCTCTGTTATAAAGTCTTATATTAAATTACTCTGGCAAAGATAAGGCTAAACCTCACCTCGTTGCCTCTTTTAAATACAATTTCAATAACTTTATATACACAATCCTCACAATATACCTCAGTGAGAATAACCCTCGTGGTAAACCCACCACGTATCTTAAAACCAGTATACCTCAACTAGGCTAGCTCACTGCCAGGTCAGCCCTGCAACAGGTATCTTCACAACAGGTTATAAATATTAAACCCACAAGACAGATCAAGTGAAATGTCGGTAATATCATTCAACGGGTGGATTACACCTTCAAACCGCTATACCTCAGCAACAACACAGCTCAGCAACAACACAGCTCGTTAAATAGACAGCTTGCGTCGCAACACATTCAGCATCAGCGCTCAGCAACAAGTGCCTGTGAAACATGACTACGGCCGACTTTCTAACAGGGACCCCGTGGTGCGTGCTGCGCGCCGCCAGCGCATACGTGATCAGAGCCCCAAACTTCTTACATGTAAGTTCACTACCGTTTCGTCACAGTATATATACAGTATGTGAACGACATGTATAAATACAGTACGTCCGTTGTGTCTGAGGCGTTGAGGGCGGAATTTATGTGTTAAAAATTTAATTACTATTAATTCAATAGTGATGACATTTTACGTCATCGTACTTAGACTAATCTAGAATTCCAAGCAGTGTTAGTGCAAAACATGAAGTCATTCTGAGCTTGGTAAGTATGAGAATTGTTCTGGCTCCAGCGAAAACGACATAAAAAACAGTTCTTTAACACGGTAAAAGAGCTGACGTGGGGCGAATTCACCCTCCAACAAAACGGCCGAAATAGACGAAACCACGGGGACACAAGTCGACTAATGTGACAAAAATATGGGTGAAGAACTCATAAATACTGAACTGTAGATTTAGTTCACAAACGTCTCTTCCGGGAATTAAATCTAGCTCTCAGATGACTTCACTCGGTCATGAACTTTCTCAAACACTCCACAGACGAGTCAAAGCGACATCACAGGTCCTAGTGGGTGTACACTGAAGTATCGATATAGTCTCATCAACTCTGTTTACCGAAGTCTTGCTTGCTCAAGTTTCCCTAGTAAATCCTCTTCCAGCCCGTATTATAGTTTTAACTTCCTAGAAATAACTAAAGGTTTCTTCTTCACTCACTTAGAAATGTCTGTTTAAATTACATCATTGTCCAAAATAAACTTCCACAACGTTCTATTCCATAACCTGTAACAATAATGCTGCCCCTTTGGGGTCAACACGTATCACGCACGGATTGCAGTTTGTGTGTATGCAATAAAATCAAAGTGTTTTATTATACAAATACGAAAATTATGTAGGATTTAACCACAAAATAAAAGAATTATGTTTTATTTTGTCATGTTACCGGAGACAAATCATGCCAACATGACTGCACAACATTTTTTTTCTTTGCTCATGAACCGTTTATATAATATTTCAGGTCAGTTTCTCCATATAAATCTACTTTGTGTACAACCATAAAAGGCTTGTAAACTCTGTTTGTGTGATCCCTGCTACTGCTGCCGTTACCCGGGTTGTTTGCATCTGACCGCTTGATCCCTGGCTACTCGGCAGATAAGACGGCCTCTGACCTGGCCCCATAGAGCAATAGATAATTGGTATTAAGTGACCGCCCACCCAACATAGGGGCTGGCTGCTCAGTTGGTAGAACGCCCGTCTGGTATCTGGAGAGGTCGCCCGAGTCCGCAATGTTTCAATTTTTCTTTTGCTCGCGAACCGTTTATATAATATTTCAGGTCAGTTTCTCCATATAAATTCATTTTGTGTACAAACCACATAAAGGCTTGTGTCCTGTCAGTGATTCCCGCTACTGCCGTTACCCCGGGTTGTTTGCATCTGACCGGGGCTTGATCCCTAGCCTGGCTACTGGCAGATATGGTTTGGCCTCTGACCTGGTCTCTATGAGCACGAAAATCCAGTGCCGGAGGGTGAAACTAATATTTGTTAATTTTTATTAAGTTGTTATAAAGGCTCAATAGCGATTGTATAAAGTAGGCCTGAGAGGCATCCTGACGTATCCCCTTGTCAGCGCGAAAAGGGGACAAGTCAGGAGGCCCATAAATCCTTAAAAGGCCTCGACACCCGTACAAGATTTGTAGATAAGAAATAAAACGAGCACCGAAGTCCATGGGCTCATTGTATTAAAAAGATAGCCGTGGATCACATTATCGAAGGCTTCGATCAAGGTTGATCACGGCCAGAGGAACATCATTTGAGTTAGAGAGAACATTATGTCTCGAATGAGATTAATGTTGGTTATAAATTGAACGTCCTGGGACGCAATAACTTTGTCTTCGATGACGCTGCCAATGGATTGTTTCAGCCTGTTAGCAAGCAACTTGGCAAAGATTTTATAATCATGGTTTAGAAGGGAGACAGGGCGCTAATTTATGATGTAAGTCACAAGTCTCCCTTCTTAGGGAGTGAGTGATGAAAGCTCTACGAAAAGAATGGGAGGTAACGACCTGAACATATAAAGATTTTCAGAACTGAAAGAAAGTCATCTTTAACATAGGCCAGAAGGATGGGAGAAAATTCGATGTGAGTCCGTCAAGCCCGGGCGTTTGTTCTTGCCAAGTTGCTTTGACAGCGAGGTTAAAGTTCTTCGAGTAGACAGAGGATCAAGGTCCTTTTTGCATCATCGGAGTTCAGTTTAGTTATATCAGTTAATAAATAATCGAGGGCACTTCGCCAGTTGGGAACTCGGCTTTAAAAGTGTTTTTATAAAAGTCGCGGATATGCGCTTTATATCACCTGGGCCCTCGGAGACAAGACCAGAAGGGAGACGGATATGAGATATTTTAGAGAGCGAATTTGATTTCTCAAGATTGAAGAAAACAGTGGTCGAGTCGTTAAGTCTGGCGTAGACCGAAGTTCATCAATTTTTGTCAGTTTCAGAAAGTTTTTCGTTTTCTTGGCGATTTTGGAGCCGTACATTTGGCTTAAGATTAATGTGCGACTTCCCGAAGTCCCACCAAGAAGCGAGATTCCGGAAGTCGCACTTTTCGCTTTTCCCAATTGTCCAAAAATTGCGTTATGATATTGCGGTAATATTTATCTTCGGCAAAGAGAGTTATTAAAAATGCCAATAGGCGCTCCGCTTCCGATTTTAGGAGGAGCGATTAACAAGAGTGACCGCAGAGTGGTGGGGACAAAGCATCAGGAACAATATGACATTGCCTACGGATGACATAATACTAGAATAAACGTAAAACGATCCAGCCTGGATTTCGGAAGACCGGAGTGGATTGTTTCAAGCCAGGTAATTTCTTTTGTTCTATCGGGTTCAGTCTGCGCCAGGCATCATAAAGAGACAACCATTGACAGCGCTTCTTTAGAGCCACGGACACTTTATATCGGCGCGTTCGATGGGTATACACAGACGATCAATGGTCAAGACGGTACAACGAAGTCACCTAATTGCGACGACACTGTCACTGCAGCCGAAACAGTGGTCCCGAAGGAAATAATATACGAATGGTATTTTGTCATTCTGGCAATTAAAAGTATTATAAATGTGATAAGTGATGTTTAGTTAATTTTGAGTACAAAATATAGTCATCAAAAACGGCACAAGAAGATAGAATACTATTATTATTTTGATTAGTATGTGACCCCTGAGCCTGAGGGCCTGAGAGCAAAAAGGGTGTGGGACCACAAGTTCCAGCAAGGATTCTTTTCGTTTAAATGTACGTTTCTTTTGTAAAAGAACAATATCCGGGGTTAGAAATATTTTTCCGCATAGTTTTTCCCACATGAAAGGAGGCAAGGGTTCAGAGGGAGGAACACCTCCTGCTTTAACCCTGCGAGCAGGGGAATAGGTGGATTCCCGGGAAAGGCACTGACCTTTTGCTTCTAATTACTCAAACACTGCTTGGGGCCAATTACGCTGAAACTAAGGTTGAGGTTCCCTAATGGAACCTTTCTTAGATTGACATACTATAGTAAAATCCCTTTAACATCGAGCTCAGCAAAGGTCACCCTGACCGTGGGAAATCTGGACAACCAGCCAGAGCTCCTGCGAGAGCAGCGAATAGGGTGATTCCGGTTGCAATTTTTGACCTTTTTGTTTAAATTACTCAAACACTGTTAAATAATTACGATGAAACTATATGATATCCTCAATGGAACCTTCTTAGATTGGACATACTATAGTAACTCTTTAACATCGAGCTCAGCAAAGGTCACCCCCGACCGTGGGGAATCTGCCTATTCGTTTGTGCACAATGTGTTTTGCGTACAATCTAAGCCCGTTCACGCGTGTGTACAAATCTAAGCACCGTTCACTCATGTACAAATCTACTGTTGCCAAGAAAGGTTGTAATGGCTATTCCTCACAACCCTAACTATCAATCATCCTAATGTAGGAGTGTCTAGAATTCCATTCATAAATTTAGACCGCTGCGAAGGGTTAGGTGCTGATCAAGGATTGCAGTGTAATAGTTCGTTAGAAAACTGATCGCGTAGTGTAATTACGTAAATTAAAAGTGCTCTCTCGGAGTCTCCCTTTATTCCGCTTGTGGTCCCTTGTAGTATTGGTGGCCTGAGGGTTAAGGTGGCAGACAGTACACTATATATAAACAAAGCAGAGTTATTGGCATACATAATGAAAAACAAAGAATATAACCCCAATGAATAGAAAGACAGAAAAGGAGACAAATTTTATTTATCTAGAGTTTCAAGTTTCTGGATCCCTGCTGCAGGTTTTTCTGAGCAGGGATTGTTGTTAAGGGTTTTAATTGTTTTACTAGACTGGGGATATTAGTGAATTTTCTGGCAATTTTTGTTGGTATTTACGAGCTTTTATGAAGACAGGAAAATTTAAAATGTTCAGTTTCTTTGCGAGAGGCCTTGGAAATAGAAAGATGCTCAGCCAGGGAGATCGTCGTCTGTTCGAGTATCCTCCCCACATGGAGCCAGTCGCGTTTTGTTCCATGACGGTGGAGGATGGAGTAGGGGAAAGGGAGTCTGGGAACTAGAGCTTTTGGAGAGGAGG
The DNA here is from genome assembly GCA_029582265.1 of Zoroaster sp. YZ-2022. NCBI lineage: Eukaryota > Metazoa > Echinodermata > Asteroidea > Forcipulatida > Zoroasteridae > Zoroaster > Zoroaster sp. YZ-2022. The sequence continues at coordinate 28,953,577 of CM055831.1, forward strand.
GGAAATGTCATGGAAGCCCGACACCCTTGCAAGTCGCGGGAGGGTGATTTGAAAAAGATTAAGCGAACCTTTGGAAGGGGTCGATGAAGTTGCTGACAGGTTTCGTTTTCCCTTTAGGAAACAACGTCAGAAAAAGTTCCCGGGTGCAGGTGCGGAGCCTATACGGAGAATTGTTTTATTGGTGGGATTTGGAGGAGGCTAGTTGGGGAAAAGGGAAGCAACCAGGCGTGAGATAGTGTCTGATCTTGTGCTACCACTGCGCGCCTGCATCCGCCCCGCCTGAGGACTTCCTTGGAGTTTTCCAGCGGAGGAGGAAGACGACGCCCGGGTCAGCACCTCACCTGATGGAAGATCGGGCGGCGGGACGCGCAGTCGTAGCGGGCAGCAGGATCGGGTGATGGATTTGACCGTTTGGGAAAGGATGTTTAGGGTCGATTTCTATTGTGCACGAAGATTGCGTGGGTTTAGGTTGGAGGTTATGTCATCATTTTCGTCGTGTTCATCGGAATTTTGTGTTTTTACGAGCGGCTGATGTGTCCAAACTCCCCGCAAATTAAACAACCGCACTGACTCTGTAGATAGAAAAACACGATAATTCGACATTGCAAAAAGAGAAACTATGTGGTCATTTGGATTAAAGAACTGTACCTGTCTTCTGAAGATCACAATGTGGGTTAGTTCTTTTGTTTTAAATCCCAGGGGAATGGGTCGAATTTTGTGACACTTTTACAAAATAGGAAATGTTACGATAAGGACTGAGTTTGGTATTTCAGGATAAACATTTGATAGTATGACGAGTTGGGGCGAAACGAGGGAAGAATAAGAAGAAGAAGAAGAAGAAGAAGAAGAAGAAGAAGAAGAAGAAGAAGAAGAAGAAGAAGAAGAAGAAGAAGAAGAAGAAGAAGAAGAAGAAGAAGAAGAAGAAGAAGAAGAAGAAGAAGAAGAAGAAGAAGAAGAAGAAGAAGAAGAAGAAGAAGAAGAAGAAGAAGAAGAAGAAGAAGAAGAAGAAGAAGAAGAAGAAGAAGAAGAAAGAAGGAGGAAGAAGGAAGAAGGAAGAAGGAGGAGGAGGAGGAGGAGGAGGCAGGAGGAGGAGGAGGAGGAGGAGGGGAGGAGGAGGAGGAGGAGGAGGAGGAGGAGGAGAGGAGGAGGAGGAGAGAGGAGGGAGGAGGAGGGAGGAGGAGGAGGGAGGAGGAGGAGGAGGAGGGAGGAGGAGGAGGAGGAGGATAGTGGTCTCTCAAGAAAATGGAGGAGGAGGAGGAGGAGGAGGAGGAGGAGGAGAAGTATAATGTGAGATTAAGTGTGCAGAGTATACACATTATTTGATCGTGTATATGTATCCGAGGCAAAATGGATTAATCTAGATATGTATGTAACTTCACTGTGTATCATTTCCCCGCATAAGCATCTGCCTTTTATTAAGATATAATTATGGTAATTAATTGAATTTTTTATCAATATAGGCCCTATAATTATTTGTCTTTTTTTATTTGACAGATCTTCTACTCATGGTCCAGCCTAAGGATAGTAATCTTCAAGAAAATGGGATTTCATTATATGACTTGAAGGATCTATTATCGCCTACCTTTGAGCCTGCGTATACCCCTGCATGTCTTGGATCTTCAACAGAAAATTTACAAGATTATACAGCTATAAAAAGAAACTGAATGGAAAATATTACCAGTTTCTGAATCCATCTTTTCTTTATGCTTACTGTAAAACTCATCTGAAATTGTTGTTTCCCTTGGTCAAATGGTAAAAAGGAATTATTTTAATTTTATCCTACAAATTTAATGTAAAACACTGTTTACTTAACTTAAGTTAACAGATGTTGACATTATTGAAGGCTCTTTGAATCACCCTTTTCATCAAATAAAGATGGCTGACATACTCTCTTCAGCGTCGCTGATGGCCACTTCCAAGTTCTAATCCAGTTATTAGTATAGAGATAAGTGCGTAAATAACGCGATTTTTTAAACAGGTATTTTTTAATCGGCACCTCCCTTTGCCTCTCCTCGAGTAAATAAGTGGGAAAATTAAACTTCAATTGCACCTGTACAAAAAAATTTAAGGCTATAACCAAAAGTTGATCAGTCATTGCAACTTTCGTGAATCCCCACTCATCTTAGAGACTACGCACTGGGTATTGCAACAGCAATATTCCACACCGGTCTTAATCGGGTATTGGGTATCCTCGGACATCCACAAATCGGTCTTATAAGGCACTGGGTATTTGGGGTAACCTCATACATCCACATCGGTCTTATAAAGCACTGGATATTGGCACCCCAGACATCCACGACGCAGTCTTATAAGGCACTGGGTATTGGGGTAACCTCTACATCCACATCGGTCTTATAATGCAATGGGCATTGGGCAACCTCAGACATCCACGACGTCTTATAAGGCACTGGATGGGCAACCTCATACATCCATCGGTCTTATAAAGCACTGATATTGCAACCCCAAGACATCCACATCGGTCTTATAAAGCACTGGGTATTGTGGCAACTCATACATCCACAATCGGTCTTATAAAGCACTGGGTATCGGGGTAACTCTCAGACATCCACATCGGTCTTAAAGGCAATTGGTATTGGGGTAACAAACACCACCAATCCACATCATTCCTATAAGGCATTAGTAATGGGCAACCTCAGACATCAACATCCTTCTTATCAGGTACTGCATGGGTAAAATCCAATATATTCCAACTTGTTAAGTGACCCAACATCCAAATCATATATTAAGGCAATTGCAATCTCAACATCCACATCAGTGTTTTTAATGCACTGGGTATTGGGTAAACTTACAAGCATCCACGTCGGTCTTATAATGCACTGCATTAGTAACCTGACATCCACATCGGTCCTATAACAATGGCTATTGAGTAACCCTCATACATCCACATCGGTTTTTATAAGGCACTCGAGTATTGGTACAGGCATTGAGTAAATCTCAAACATCCGTATTAAACTTGTTGATATCTACTCCATGCACGTATCCATAAAGACCAATAACAGATTTTCTCAAAAACTGTATACTGAAACTCGCAGGTTATAGTTTGATATGTGACCGCCTCGAGAGTCATGTCGTAAATTAAAAAAAATAGATTTATGTGGTTTAGTTTTATTGAATGAAATTGACGTCACCTTCAATCATTAAAATATTAAAATCAATGATTTTGTGAGTAGTTGTTTTTACTTCTGACATTTGTTTTCCTTTTCTGAACGCTTGTTTTCCTGGAAGAATTCAATTGTGTTACCCTAATTTGCCATATTGACTAATCCCTCATTTGTTAGCAAAGTGACGCAATGTGGTGTTGGTCACTTAAGCACCATAAAATAGCCAAGGAGGACATCTGGGTCATTTGCTCTATCTCCAAAACTATAAGGAAAAGTATGTATGTGGGATTAGATAATAATGGTAGGTCTCTTCCTGAATGCAAGAATGGGCGGAAAACTTAAAATTGAAAAGTCGGATTATCATTGCTATGGCAAATTAGGGACGAATTTATGCAATTCATTGATTGTTAAAATGGCATATCTCCATAATGCAATAAATACGTCACACACCCCTAATATATACCAAATTAAACCTGGTGGAGGTACTCTTTCCGGCCACATAGGAAACTTCTCAATTCGTCAACTTATGCGACTTGTGACTCATTTTAACAGAGCGGGTCATACATATCTTGGAAAATTGAGTTTTGAATGCACGTGCGTTTCAAAATACCAATGATCTATACGCATGCCTCTGATCCTCATAAATAATAATGATTGTAATATTGTATTAAAAGACATTTTGACAAAGGGAAACTGCGATTTAAATCTTAATGATCTTTTCTCTTTAGTCTACAGATAACGGACTTATTATAATGTACAATGGGACGAGAAATATGCCTATCCACGCCCCATTAATGGCAGTACTTTTAGTGGTAGTAGTCTTCATGATCGTAAAAATGGTCATTGCACTATCTCTTCAGTGATGTGGAATGAAATGAAATTGTCAATGGAGTATAACGTGTACTATCAGGTAAATCTGGCAAATCAAGGGAAATCATAAGAAAAATGGTAAATTGGTGTCTGCACTGTCATATAAATCAAACAAGGACGTCCTTAAGAAATGATGTCAAAGGTCAATTCACTGTAGTGTTAAACCCCATCGGCCTGGCCCCTTTTTCGTTCTCAGACCTGGGGGTTTGCTACGCCCTGCTAAAATTTTTTTTTTTGTTCTTTAGCCGATTTAATGAAATTTCATAGGCATGTTTACTCTGACACGATCTATCTAATGAGGACATGAAAATGTTCATAGGGCCCTCATTGCGGGTGTACTATACTCATTTTTGGAAAAAAATTCTAATTGTTAGTAAAATTAGTTTTTTTCCCATAACTTCCTTAATTTGTGTCCGTTGCCCATGAATTTTGGCACAAATGTTGTCTTCAGTACAATCAATAATGTGATGTCACTAAGATCACTGCCAGAGGGCGTTCAACAGTTTTATCATTTTGTTTCCAAAACATGATTTGTAAACATTTTGGGACATACAATAAATGCACTGTATAATAACATCCATATTGAATACTTCCTTGCATCAGAGAGCAATTTAGAATAAAAATAAATAGTACCAGAGGTATTGAGTTTGTAGAAACAAAACTCAGGGTGTTCGAGTGTGCATCATATGTGAAGACAACAATATCTAAAGTTATAAAAGACAAGAGTTACTTCATGAGATATGAGTTTTCATAATATATAATTAAAAACATATAATGTGCTATACTGAATATATTGGAATTTCCGGCTGAGTCATCCCTATAATTTGGAAATTCTTCCAATCAAGTTCTGGTTCAATCATGTGACGTCATTCATATTTCACAAAATTTTCTTCATAATATGGGTCTGAAGCAGCCAACGGTACACCCTGTCTAATGTTTTCTCAAGATAGCAAAAAGTTACTTTTTAAAACCTGCCGCTAGAGGGCGCTGTTAAGAGCGATGACGTCACCAAATATATTTTTGAAAAGAGCAGATCCCACTTAACATATAAACCAAGAATTTTTTTTTTCCGAATACCCTTTCAGATTTGAATCAATTTATAAAGAGCTTTTTAAACTTGAACTTCCGGTTTAGACCGGAATTAAGGTTCAAAATAGGGTCATGTATGTGTATCAAAAATGTTGAGTTCTCCATGTTCTATAAGTGATTATGAAGGAATCAAGAAAGTATCTATTGTGGTTCACGAGATATAAAAATATATTGTTTAATTATACTAATTACGTAATAATTCATTAGATGACCCTCTCACCAGGTCACAACGTTACCTGGAACCATATGTTAAGGTCTAACTCTGTGTTTTAAGGTTCTTTAACTCCGCAACTATGTTTTGGCTGTACAAATACATTTACAGAATAATGATTCTGAATCAGTTGTTTACCACTTAACCTGGTACTTCTGACTGGAAGGAGAGGTCAGATTAGGGCTGCCTGTGTACGAAATGTGACATAGTTCATTAGCGTCTTTAAGATGATGAAGATTCAACTTCCGGATTCAACCGAAGGACAGGCCAAATTAGTCGCGTTCTGTATACGAAAAATCTACGTAATTCACATAATGCAAAGATTGTGCAACAATATCTTTGTGGTTCATGAGATATAATTTTTGAATATTAACGCAACATGCAGTGCAACATATGCAAGACAGAGCACCTCACATGTATTGTGTAAAACCAAGGGTAGCATGTTGAAGACAAACTAAAGGTAAGAAGATCCCGTGGACAAGCAAGCTTAGTACATGCCATCTGTAATGGGCCATATCTTGAGATCCAATTCAGCTAGACTCTAGTGCATTTTTTCAGGTGATTATTTCTAAAACCCACCATCAACACTAGGTAAACACAAATTCTCTGGATTTGTAGGAGAGGTGAATAATCACCTTAAACTTGGGTTAGCTTTTTTGAACCACCTGTATATTAAGTCTGTGATACACTGGAATCCTGTCCATGATCATGGTGGTAATTTTGTCCTTGAGCAGTACATTTTAATATACATTGATTCTGTTCACCTAGTATACAATAATGGATACATGTAAAAGAACAGGTTGATATTAGTTTTGAAAAGCCTCCGAAGGACGTTACAAGTTGTTCTGAACTGTGCATACCCCCAAGGAAGCTGAGAAAGGACTGTAGAAAAGATATTGGCCCATTGACAAGGAATAACATGTAAAGCGCATTGAGACATTATGTATGGCATGCTCTATAAACAATTAAATAAACCACATAATTTGTTGTGAATTATTTCGTTTTAGATTTAAGGTGAAAAGTACTGATTTATTTTCCTAAATCCACAACCTGAAAGAGTTTTCACTATATCTCTATTTTTATTTTATTATTTTTTTTTGTCATCTTTAATGAGGTGTAACTCTGATCAGTGCACAGCACTGAAAGTTTCCATGGAGTGCTCCCCCAGTACAATACAGCAATAACAACCAGATGTGGATTTTGGTAAAGGAGGGAAATTATAATGCATAATCAAAGGCCCATATTAATGAGAGCGGTTGCGCAATTTGTACAAACCAACCAGAAACACCGGGACAAGCTTCTTATTCTGGGTTCTTTACGTGCATTACACAACACACGGGACCCACGCGTCCCATCCGAAGGACGAAGCAATTATGGTTAAATAGCACTTGCTCAAGTTGACACAAGTGTTTCACGACTGGGACTCTGAACTCATTAACGACATAACGTTGTTACGGAGCTTAAATTTTCACAGGTTGGATGTCTTCTTTACATCTTGATTCAAATAGTATATCTTGATTCAAAGAGTATTTATACTCATAGAAGGCTATTTTGGAAAAATACTGATGTTGTACTTTCCTTTTCAAGGTATGTGAGTCTTCTTCACCATAATTACGGTAGTTTTTGTAATGATATGTAAAGATGCATGCATACTGATGTAATAAAATCCAGTCATAGGCATTACTTGTCATGTTCTGTGAAACGAACCAGTGCCTAATATTTGTCCAGTGCACCAAACAAAGGAGTTGGGTGTTGTCAGGTTGCCTAAATTAGACCAAACCATGCACACCATGAATGTATTATACCGTTTTTGTTATGAATCCCAACCCATCCATCTACTATTACTTGTTCTTATATTTGTTTTCAGGTTTATGAAAGATCAAAAGCATTCATCAAATTTAGTAGTGTTGGTGCACAACACAGATGAAACTATTAATGGCCTACAAGCGTCTAACTTTAGTGTGGAATTTGATGCTGCTCAACATGGGATAGGTGTTGCCCAATGTCACATCCAATGTAAGTTGTTAACAATTATGTAAACTGTACTTATATCCAACTAGGCCTATACAACAAATTTGTATGGATGTTAAGACAGATATGTTATTTCCCAGTTTACGAGTGATAAGGTCCTCGTGAAACTGAATCAAAAATAAATGTTTTCACATATTATCTGAAATCACAAAGCCTCAAAAACAATCTTTTGTTTATGTGTACGTGTACATTTTACCGACATGGGCATCATTCATCTTTCAGAATATGGGTTCGAACCCCGGCCTTACCCGGTCGTTGAGCTTTTACGTTGCTGCCACAAGGTTGCCGTTGCCGTTGCTGGGCCGTTGCCGTTGCCGTTGCTGCTGCTGCTGCTGTTGCCGTTGTTTCGGCGTTAGCACAGCATGATAATAACATAGAACAAACCCTTTTCACTTGACTGTCACATAGTTTGGTGGAGTTCAAAATGGCACATGGTCGTACCACTTTGATTTCACCTTGACACCGTACTTTCACACATGTGACAAGTTTATGGAAATTTATGCTTAGTTTTCTGACCTCAGTCTAAATACCCTTTCAGTTTACTCAACCCTGTTACATGTAATCTTTTCTTTACTTGGCTTATTTAAATTAATGAAGCGCCCTATGTTAGCTTTGCATTTTCGCGCGCGCTTTCCACCTTCCCGCCGTCATATTATTATTCTTCGATCGAAGACTGAACGACATCTTTCTTGTCTTCACCCTTCAGGTAACATAATCGTTTGTAATTTCACTTATATTTTTTAACATTCATATATTTTTAGAAATTAGCTCATCGTGGTCCCTTATCAATCACACCAGTATTTTGTGGTATTCCTTTGGCATAATATTTTGTTAGTTACTGACGTAAGTGAGTTGAGTTGACAAGCCATAGGTGATTTCGAAAAATTCCGGATTTTGTAAATATTAGTTCCAAGATATCTCATTATCAGTTTTCAGATATCGTTATTCATACTAATCAATGTTGCAATATCGCAGACCTGGTATTTTCTTGGGAAAACCCTACTAAACCAGCTTTTCTTAATGTTTTGCACAGTTATCGGCAATTTTTCCAAGATGGCGGGTACCGCCCAGATTTTCGGCGCGAACTGTATTATTGTATTATATTTCATTTTCTGTTTTAATTCTTTAAATTAATTATTATATTTGTGAGATATTATTCTTGATCGAAGACTCGAACGACATCTTCTTCTGTCTCTCACCCTTCAGAATAAACCAGCCCAAGAACCAAGATCTTTGTCGCCGACTGCCCTTTCCTAATTCGGCCCAATTTGCTTGGGTCAAGCACAATAAATACCAATGGATCACCTTACAACTTGTCGTGTCTGCCTTTGTATTGCATTACTGGGTACATATTCTGCATAGAAGTATACATCAGACTTCTATCCTTGCCTCTCATCACATATCTGTCCGCAGAGACTGGTCTTGCGCTGCAGTAATCAGACCCTCAGTTTTCTTTTTAGTTCTCTCTCAACCATTCCCAAGTCTTGCTACTCGCCACTTCTTCGGTACATTTTAGGAATCACGTAGCGGTGAAGTGGTTTCTTCCTGCCAATCTTGTGTTCTTTCTTCTTCTTCTTTGATTCTTGTACTCCTTGGACCCAATAATGTCTCTTCTTCATGTATTTCAGCGCAACTTTCAACAACTTTCCTGACTACTTACATGACACGATGTCGCAAGCTCCTTTTCTCGATGTTAACGCAGTCTGGATACACTTGCTACCTTTTAGGCCAGTAGGCTCAACCTCTTCCGCTCCTCTGACCTTGGTAGATATAGTCTGGCTGACATTCGACCGTGGATGTAACATACCGTACATCGTCATCACTTTCCCTCGTTTTCTCCTGTCAGCAACATTCAAATAAATCTGCTTTTAGTCCACTCGACACCCTGCACTGTACCTCATCAGTGACACAGCCCAAGTAAGTTGATCGCCTTTATCAAACACTCCTTCACTCATCTTATATACTCTTTTCTTAAGTCTCTTTCGATTCCCTCGTACAGTACGTGATCTCCACACACCATCTTCTTCATGTGATACTTATAACTTTTCTTTCACCCAATGCCTCTCAATTGTGTGCCATCTGGCAAAACAATTCCATCTGAATGTACCCTTTACCCCTCTTCATGGTCATCACAGCACATTTCTCTGCACCAAATCTCATGACGATGTACTTCCGTTTGCGTGTCATCAGCGTAGACATGTTAATTTAAATTCATACTTCAAAATTATATCACAACTGAAAGGTATAAACAGTAACCACTGTGGGCCGAGCGAGTATCAGCCTTGGGGTACAGAATAACAGAATAGTCAAGAATAACATTTGCCCGGAGATAGCAAGCGTTATAAACATGCAGAGGCCTATTTAAAAGGTAGTGGACCTACACCAATCCAGGGCTGTGTGCCATGTATCCAAGATGATATTGAAGGCGGAGAGAATTTTTTGTGATCGAACGCCAAAAGCGGCGCTTAAGTCTAACAAAATTAATGCAGGATTTTCCATCATCCATGGCTGATAAAATGTCATTGTTGACGCGCGGAGAAAGAGCAGTTTGTTCCATGAAATGGTTTTATAGGTTGACTGAAATGTGTCCGACAGGTTATTAGCACACGGAACATGGTCAGAGATCCGTGATGAAACAACTCGCCGATTGTTTTTCCAAAGTACTTTAATTGCCTACTTGGTTGGTGTTTCAGAAAAACTTCCTGTCCTAAATTGGGTTTCTAGGGGTGGTTGTAACATGAGCAACCTTCGGCTGGGTCAGGAAACAACTGGAAGAAAGAGATTGCTGTTTACACAATTGTGATGTACTAGCAAGCAACACACTCAATATTTTTGTTTTATTAGCGAAGTTGGATACTGGATCAAGTTCACATGATTTTGATGGCGATTTCATGATGAGTTTCTTGATCTCCATAACACTAGTAGGCTCAAACATACCATGGCCAGAATAGTTTTCCCTGTCTCCTACAGTCCTTAATAACCGTCTTTATCAATGATGAGTTGGTTTTCGTTCCTTCTGACCGCTTCTTCGCAACCTTTCTGTTCATCTGGAAATAACTGCTGATCTTCTATGTGACGATACAGATCTTTCTCCAATGATACCAGTCAGAAGTTTATACATCATGGGTAGACATGTAATAATAGGTTGATAATTACCAGTTCAACTATATATAATAGTTATACTCACCACTCACCACTAACACTAACACTAATAATGCGTTCCTGAGGTCACAAGACATTATAATTAAATTAATAGGTATTTACGAGATTTGAGAACGACAAAACAGTTTTGTCGTGTTCTCAAAATCTCATCGAAATTCCTTTTTTCTCTCATCCGTGAATCACCGTGTCGGTTAGTATTTTTGCTACTGAGGTGTAAACAAATCAAATTGTTTTTTTTCTGGGTGCTAACGAGGACTGCTAAGGCCTTTTGCCTCGACTTCAGTAACAATTTTGCTTTGGAGGATCGTCACTAGCGCCATCTTGGCTACAGATTATGCCTGTCATATATGGGATGCTACACCGGAGGAAGTATACCAAGCCTGTACAGCGCCAGAACAGTCAAAATGTATCGCCTTCACTGGAGAACAATTATATAATGTAACATTCGACAATGAGAAACATGGAGTAAAGAGAGAATAGCCTCCAAGGTATGTTTCTAAAGTGACTTTGATTCAGTGTGTGAAGACAAATATCCAGAACTCAGTGGTGGTGTATGTCAAGGTGCCATTTGAAATGGCAGACGGCATAGTCAACGCACTAAACCCATATGGGAACTGCAGCCATGTAAGAAGGCAATACTCATGATTTTTGACAAGGAAGTCGAGACAGGGGTGAGAGGGTCCTGATAAAGAATATCAAACAGCTCATACCAAGTTATGTGAGTAGGTGGCTTTAAACACCCAGAGAGGCACAGAGGATAAGCAGAAGACGTGCAAAATGTGCAATAACCCGGTCATTTTGCCAGAGACCGTGTCAAATGCGAGGGAAAATGTTTTATATGTGGCAACCCTGAAACAGAGCGAAGGTGGGTAACGAAATGCTTATCAGAGCATCAGACTCCAGTTGGCCCAAGAAGAAGACAGGGAACATCGATGACGTGGAAAGCAAGATCTCAGCACGACGAGCGAGAGAATAGCGACGAGGAGGAAGTATAGAAGAAAGGGAGGAATGGAAAGAGTTAAGGAAAGGACATAGTCTCCTGAAGCTTACTGAACCTGCACCTAGGTGACAACGAGGAGACTCCAACCGCCGCCAAAAGCTGATCGAATACAGGTCATCGCGCCAACGAAGGAACCCATCAGGAGGAGATAGAAGCAGAGTGAAATCAATGGGAAACAACATACATGACAACAGGCAGAAGACAAACCAGAAAACCTGAAAGGAGATAGATGCAGTAAAAGGAAACATACTACAGCTAAGCACAATAAGCAACTACCTGACAAAGAAACACGTAGAAATACAAGGAAAGAAAACATCTTGGGAGAAGAACACCTAACCACACAGAAAGCTTAAACCCAAAAGAACAACCGGACGACGACCAAACAACCGACGTTCTGGATGAGGCAGTCAAGGAAAACCGACTGAAATTAAACGAAGTTAAGGGGCTAAGGTGAAGAAGATCTTGATCCAGTTAAGAGAGAGAGAAAATTGAGCGAGAAAGCACAGCAGATAATAAGGAACTCCGACATGGAACAAGAAGAAGTCGACAAGGAAGAAGCTATGAGCGAACAGGGAGGACATATAAGTCAAGACCCAAATCTCTGGAAGTTAATTCGATCCGTATATCTAGAAAGGGGTACAACGATCCATCTGCAGGAACGCGCAACAGGAGGTATTACGTCGAAACGATATAACTCCCCCCAAATAGTCCTGGTTCAGTTAAGAGTGATGAGGAAGAGGAACTAGGAATACATACATTATTTTTGTTTTTCTTGTTTTATCCAATGCAGGGCCTTTATTTCATTATGAGTTTACTTAGTGTGTCTCACAGTAGCCTTCAATTAATGTCAACGGGTTGAGGGATAATTCTGCGGGAAATATTTTTTGATTACATAGTGCGTGTCACATCTCGATCCAGTTTGAGTGGACGTGATTTTAAAAAGTCTTCAGTAGTGTATTTTCTTTCAAGCGGTTTGATTGCATAATATTAATTGTTTGTTTACAGCCGACCATTTATCTGTTCTCTTTTTACTTTACAATTGTACTTTGTATGGGAGTCCTTTTGGCATGTTTATGTTTATATAAAACCAGCGGTGTATTTTTACATAACGATGGAGGTACTTTACAGCGGCAGATTCAGGATGCAACGCGCTTATGCGCAAGAATATGAGGTGGTGATTGTTGAGAAATTAATTAATCTGTGTTTTTGGTGGTGCGGATTGAATCGAGTAGAAGTTGTTTGCGATTCCCGGAGTTAGATTTATATTGATTGATAAATAGATAAAAGTTATAGTTGGTATTGAGTCTCACGAATAATGTCATAAGGGATTTGTATAAATAATGGAATATATTGAAATGGAATAACTAAATTGTTAAGGATTATAGTGATGTGGTTAGTTGAGTAATCGTGTGATCAGGGCAATGAAGATCAAGAATACGATTTTTAATGTCATTTCACGAGTTAAGGTAATTAATGGAGTAATTTGAAAGAAATAACTGAATCTGTTAAAAGAATATAACGAACTAATTCTATAAAATAATGTTTTAATTAAATGTAAATATATTTTTCTGATTTCTTTGTGCTGATTTTACTTCGCAGCACGTGTTTTGCTTCCTAGGTCATACGCGTAGAACCCTCATACGGGTTAGCTGTGGACATTACGTAGTAAACTTAACATATTGTTTATGCAGGAAACCTTCATAGTAAATGCGAAGATGAACCTTCAGTTAACATGCATGACATGTCGGCCCCAACGTTGGCCAACATAAAAATTACGGTTGGCCCAACATTGGCACGGACGTCGTCTTGACGTTAGTTTTTCCATCGGGCCAATGTTGGGCAACAGCATATAATGTTGGCCATCCGCACAACGTCGGGACATGTCAGCATGCCCAACGTTTGTACAACGTCTTGGCGTTATACGTTGGGCCAAAAGTAATATCTTAAGAACGGCGCAGCGTCGGTACTTCCTTGACGTCGCCCTTTGACGTTAGTTTTTCCCATCGGGCCAACGTTTACGACGTTTGGCCAAACGTTGGGTAAACGTTGGGTCAATGTCGCTACAACGTCGGGACATGTTGGCCAACGTCAGCATGCCCAACGTTTGCATACAATGGCTGGCCATTACCATACGTTGGGGCCAAAGCGTAATATTTTATGATCGGCAGCGTCGGCAGTTGACGTCTTCGTGGTTTTAGTTTTTCCATCAGGCCAACGTCAAAGACGTTGGACCAACGTTGGGCCAACGTCCCCACAACGTCAGGACATGTTGGGCCAACGTCAGCATGCCAAACGTTTGTATAACGTGCTGATCGTACGTTTGGGTAGTTGATATTGCCGGACGTGATGACCAATCAGGAGGCATATTTTAGGACGGAGGGGTAATTCAAGTCAGAACAAGACAGTTGTTAAACTGTCCCCTGCCCTATCGCCCCAAGCCAAATTATGGTTAAGTTCCTGCACAGGACACAAGTGTCCTTGACCGGGATTTGAACACAATTCTGTTGCTAACGCCAGAACTTGAGTCCGGTAAGCTAGACCGCTCGGCCACGACACCATCCCTATCTCCATTAACATTTTGAAAGAAGCTGCATATTATATGGGTTTTTTAGCCAATCAAAATTCCTGTTACACGGGTAATAACCCTGCAACGGAAATTTTGATTAGCTACAAAACAAAACAAAAATAGAACATCTCCATTAATGTTTAATGGAAATATGCGCCGACGGGACGTTACGTCACCCACACCATAATTACGTCGTACCAAAGCTGGAAATCGCTTCGTATACGCACAATTTTACCAACATCGGCACAGCGTATGTGGCAACGTTGAAAAATATACCATTTATGCACAACATTAAGCAACGTCGGCAAAACTATGATGCGCCGACGTTACGTTGCCCACATTATAATTACGTGGTGCCAACGTTGGAAATGGACCTCGTATACTGCATAATTTTCTCACCGAACGTCGGCACAACCATGATGCGCCGACGTTAGGTTGTCCAATTATGTTCACGTTGTGCCAATATTGAAAATAGACCATTATACTGCAACATTTTCCAACGTTAGTGCAACGTTTGTAAATTTATCGACCTTCACGACGTCCGTACAACGTCCATATTTCTTTGACGTTGACTTATCTGACGTTCACCAACGTCGGCTCAACGTATGCATGTTAGCTGGGACGTCTTTGGCGCAGACAGTGGCAGGAGGAGATGCATTTCAGTCATGGTAGTCGGAATTCCAAAGAAGTTGCGCCCTAATTTCCAATAAATGTGGCCTACATTTGACAAATATCGAAATTGATCAAGATGGTAGATGGATCAGCAGAAATCACATGGAATAACGAAAGCATATCCCTTGCTTCTGTTTATGCGCCGAATGCTGTTTACCCTAGAGTTGGATATTTCAAGAAAATATTGAATCATATTACTAATAATCAACAGTGGATTGTTGGAGGTGATTTTAATTGTGACATTGATAACAAAGAAATAAGAGACACAAGTAAAAAACGTCATGAAGGCCATTATTCGAAAAAGATCTTATTGATATATGGCGCACTGTTTACCCTGAAAAACCTGGTTACACTCACCCGCACAAAGGGATCAACAACCAGTAGAATTGATTACATTCTTATGTCCTGCAGTCTTTTTAAACAAAATTGGAGAGGTTCAATAATTCAACAGGTTTAACCGACCACGATTTTGATACCCCACGGCCCAGGTCGTTGGATTTGCAACAACGAACTTATCAAAGACAAAGACTGCGCTTATAGAATTCAAACAATTTTGAGTTTCGGAAAACCAAGAAACATGACTCTGAAAGTGTTTTACTGGTGGGAAATGGAAAATACAAACTCAAAGAAATTATCAGAGATTATGGGCTGAAAATCCCTCATTGCTAAACAGGAAAGAAACGTTTACGAGAAACGCTATGATGAATTGATCAATAATCCAACTAATAATTGAATTCAGTCTCAAACAATATGAAATGAGAGAATGGGAAAAGCAAAATACGTGTCTGCAACATCAATAAAACAGAAGGTGAAAAGCTAGTAATTTTTCCTTAACCCAGAAAATCAACAAATGCACCATAACAGAATGATAAAAATTAGAAGACAAAGTTGGTAATTATGTTGATCAACCCAGCTCTATGCTTAAATGCGTGAATAAGTTTTATGAAGGTTTGTACACTTCTGAAGGGATCAGTGAAAAACAGCTGCGTGAAATTCTGAGTGGTATTAGCACGAGTCCTTTCATGAAGATATTGTCGTGATTTAGAAAAGACATTGACGAGAATGAACTTAGACACACGCTTTATCAAATGAAAACTGATAAATCCCTGGCATTGACGGACTTACGGTTGAATTTTACCGTACCTTTTGGAATATTCTGAAACAAGCTTTAATCGATTTAATAAGGGAATGCAAAGAAATATGTCTTTGTAGATCAATGAACACTGCCTTAATCAGATTAATTTTTAAGAATAGAGGGTGCTAAGAAGACCTTAAAATTGGCGGCCTATAAGTCTTCTAACTGTTGACTATAAGGTTATTTCTAAAGTCATAACTAATCGATTGAAAACAATTATGCCCACCATTGTCTTTGAATATCAGACCTGTGGAGTCCCAGGTAGAAACATCCACGATAATTTGATGATTTTGAGATTGTATCGATTACATCAACTCAACGACATCGAAGCCGGTGTAGTGAGTATCGATCAAGAAAGGCCTTAACCGCATGGAATGGAATACATGTATTCCATTATGGCGAAATGGGTATTCCTGCAGGTCTTATTCAATGGTGTAAATTGTTTTATTCTAACCCTGTCAGCCAGGTGATTGTTAACAATTTTATCGGTTCGCCCATAACCATTCAGAGAGGAATACAGGATGTCCTTATCACCTTTGACTGTCCAATATGATATTGAAGAACCTCGAATTAGAAGGCATCAACATTTCAAAGAACAAGAAAGTTTAAGATTGATGATGATGATGATGATGATGATGATGATGATGATGATGATGATGATGATGATGATGATGATGATGATGATGATGATGATGATGATGATGATGATGATGATGAGGAGGAGGAGGAGGAGGAGGAGGAGGAGGAGGAGAGGAGGAGAATTAGAATTAGAATTAGAATTAGAATATTTATTCATCCTCAAGTGAAATTTTACACTGCACATATAATAGCTATACAATTAAAGATTACATCAATACATGTACATACAAAAATAATATACATTCAAGATAATCACAATACATTACATACTGTATAACACAAATACTACATACAATTGCATTTGGTATTAGGGCTATAGGACTTTAAATAGGGCTATACACGAGGCTTCAATAATCAGCGTTTAAAATTAGCATTATAACATTAATTGCACGGAACAAATGAATCCTGATATCGGTTAGTTCTCAGGATCGAGTCTAAGTCTCACCATTTACGCCTGTCCTACATTGAACACAGAGCTGACCATAAAGGATAACTCTGGTGATTCTTAACTGACTCCAACTTGCCTTGCAAGACGCACTGATAGACTGAGTTCTACTATTACTAAACCTGAGGTTCCCAATCACCCGCCCAGCCCACTTTATCACCCTGTCAATTCTGTCCTTTCCATTTTACTTCTACATTTCCACCCCAGCAGATCAAACAATAACGCCAAACGTTCCATAAAATTGAGTTATAAAACAACATTAAAATTTCAGTTCAGATTAAAAGTAGCCATTTTACGTAGACAGTAACTCCTAGTATTTAGCTTTTTGATTACAGTGTCCACATGATCTCCCCAGGTAAGCATATCATTCAATGTTACACCCAAATATGTATATGTCCTGGTTCGTTCCACTTCAATGCCTCTAATAGTAACGGGCTGGATCCTACATTTTCCGAAAATCAACCACCATCTCTTTTGTTTTCGATACATTCAATTCAGGAAAGTTCTGTTCACATACTTCAACAAAGGCTTCAACCTGCTGCAGATATGTTCTATCATCATCTCTGTCGATCAGTCCGACCATGGCGGAACTTATTGGCAAATTTGATAAGGGGCACATCTCCATGCATGATCTAATATCTGCAGTATACAACGTAAATAAAAACGGTGCAACAACGATACCCTGGGGTGCTCCAGTGTTAGAAAACAATGGTTATGATCGAATAGAAGAGGTCAATTTAACAAACTGTGTACGATTCGTAAGATAATCCATGATCCATTCTATTAAATCAAAAAGGTATGACTGCCAAATTAATCAATTTCTGTATTAAAACGTATGTACGGCTGTATAGTATTGAAAGCAGAAGAAAAATAAAAATATTAACCTTGCAGAATGGCCAGACCTAGTATTTTCAAGATGAGATTAAACTTATCCAATAACAATAATACAGCATCCTCACCACTGTTTGCTTTGATATGCAAATTGCAAAGGATCCAAAAAGAGGTACGACGACAATGGTTTAAAGTGATTAAGAAATATCCGCTCACAGACTTTCATAGGTACTGAAAGTCAATGCAACTGGTCTAAGATCATTTGAACAGGTAATCACAGATTTCTTCGGCACAGGAACAATAGACTGTTTCCATAAAACTGGGATAGACTGGCTACTAAAAGACAAATTAAATATGACTGAAAAAATGTTCGCCAATTCAGATGCACATAACTTTAAAAACTTTACAAGAGAGTTTGTCTGGCCTGGCTGCTTTTTGATGTATTCAATTTGGAAAAGCCGACGAACCTTTCCTACTAGTTTCCAAGCCAAATTCTGAATTGTCAGAATTACGGAGGATTTCCCTGAGATTTTGACATTCAACCAAAAATAATTATTATCAAAACGGTTAAAAATGTATTCAACTCATCTGCATATGCAGCACTTAACTTTGGAAAACAGCAATTGATTTACCGTTAGAGTATCCACTCATGAAACGCATGCCCTCACAAGCTCGTTTCATATTTCCAGTAAAATGCTCTTCAATTTTGTCACGATAGGTGGCTTTCTGCTTTAATAACACGCTTGAGATCTTTTGCACCTTAACCAATTCCTCTGATTTTCCTTTTCCAAACAGCCCCTTCTTTTCTGTTAATAACCTGTTTGACCTTTAGTGATCCATGGCTTATTATTAGGAAAGACCTTAATTTGTTTACACGGAATAACAGTGTCAACACAAAAAATTTATGTAGTCTGATATTGTTTCCGCCAGTTCATCAAGATTATCACAAGATGACACGAACATGTCCCAGTCTGTACAGTCATGGGAAGCCTGAAGTTGTTCCACTGCATCGTCGTTCCACTGTTGAACCGTAACACGTTTAGGTTTTACCCTGAACGAGAGGCCTGTATTTGGGTAGTAAATGTATCAAATTGTAATCAGCTCTTCCCAGCTTCGGCAGTTGAACAGCTGTATAACCGTCCTTCACATTAGTGTAGCACAAACCAAGGTTGCCGACCACGGTTTGGCATGACGTGTTGATAATAATGCACGCTGCTTTTTCCCAGAGTACAATGATTGAAGTCACCGTTAATCAACATAACAGAGTCAGGTGCAGCTTGCTCCAGGTCATGGATGACTTCGGTTAATTCCAATACAGCCTCCTTAGCCACATTCCTGTGAGGCATATATACAGTACCATGACTACGTGCGAGAACTCCGCGGTAGATAATATGGACGCAACTGTTAAAATTTCCAAATTTTCGAGCATGAGTAACGCTTTAATACAGCGTTATTAGGGTGGCACCAACGCTCATTGATTGTAAACACATACACCTCCACCAGATTTTTTCCCTGAATCAACAGTACGGTCTCCTCTCAATACCTTAAAGCCGTCTATAGAAACATGGGCGTCTTCATGAATATCCGATAGCCATGTCTCTGTAAAGGACAACAGGCAGGCATTCCTGAACTCCTGCAAATATTTCACATTGGCGGACAATTCATCAATCTTGTTGTTCAATGATTGTACATTCTATAACTATAGAAGGCAAATAAGGTCTAGCTTTCTGTCTCCGCAATCTTTTCTTTACCCTTCGGCTTTACCTCTCTTCCTGCGTCGTAGTTCGGGAGGAATGACCGCATTCGACGGTAGGCAGGCTCCTTGACATAGCGGTTGTGCACGGAGGGCGTGTAGGTCGCCAACGTGTATGTAATGCGACCACCACTGGCCAAATATCTCCATTTCAACACTTAACGGACGAGGTTAAAACAAATAACAGCAACAGTCCAAGCGTAATAACACCGACATCCATCCTTGATACACATCACACTCCAAATACTTAAGACCAAGGAGAAATGTATAAAACAAAATCAAAAATTGCAGAGTTGAAAGGAGTCGTCGCCACTTGAGCAGCGCCACCAAATGGTAATGGTAATGGTAATGGTAATGTTTGCTTTTCAATTAAGCACTTTTCAGTAATCTAATTAATTATTGTTAATTTCTTTTATGCATATCCCTTGATTTGCCCTCATTTGTTTTTGCAGTTAACTAACACGTTTCAAGCAGTCGTGGCAACAGATGGTCGACGAGGCTTCACTATTTTCCATTATCGAGTGGGCACATGTTGGGGACTTTGATGTACTTACTTTTCCTGATGTTGTTATTGGACAAAATGCCCCAATGGAAAACCACTTACATCCGAGACCCAGATCCTATTGACTCTATTGATATTCATAGAGACCAGATAGTTATACTGGTAACACTAACCAAACCGGTATCTGGGTATATCGGCTGGATTCAAAACCCTGATCACATACGTCAATCCTGAACAAGAATGTGACCACGGCAAGCAACACGTAGCCAGACCTACACATCATGGATGAATGATGGAGATTGTCCCTGCACTAGATTTCAAGCTTTTGGCTGATAGTCGCTACGAACCTATTCAATTACGCCAGATCCTGGACTGGTTTGCCCATTGATGTAGCAAAATGTTAGCACTTTTCCCTGGCCCCTCACCAGAAAGGTATGACGCATTTATATTTGAAATATATATTAAAGATGTTTCTATGTTTCTGTTATTTCGGCACCAATTCGGTTTTTCAATTGGGACACATTTCTCAAATCAGATCTGGTTTCACAGGGAAGTCGATTAGAATTGGACCGAAGTTTCTTGTTGAATCCCTTCAAAAATGTCATTGTTTTATGAAACTCCATGCATCCATTATTTTGAATTACTTATTTGTTTAATTTATACATTTGGGAAATAAGGATTCATATGGAATATGCCTCATGTTTTGCTAGACAATGACGACGTGCATCCAACAAATTTCAAAATAACTACTACGAAAATAACTAACCCTAATATTTCCGCGTGTGTGGATTTGCGGTAATATTTGGAGATCCAATTTTGGTTGTTGGAGACTGTTTTGCAAGTCTGCCATGGAAGTTTGCGAAGTGTGTTTTATTATTTTTGAGAGGGCGTTATGGAGCAGGAGTCATGCGGCATACTATCTGATCCGTTCCTGACTGATTCCTTGAACTTACCTCTCTCCCTCGGAAGGACGAAAATGTGAATGGGACAACCAGTTGGTGATGATGGTCAGGTAGCAGAGTGACCGGACTTGACAAAAGCACCAAACTTGGTGCAGGTTTTCCTCATTAAAATTTTGTGCCCCATTTCGGGTTTAAAATCATTTATATATACGTGTTTAGAATAATTTATCGATTTTTAAGTATATCATATCTTGATGTGATTGGACAGTTTTTCGATTTTTTCGGTGAATTAATTATTGAAGCCTTGACGGAGTGTACTGCAGAACAAAAATAGCTAGCGGACCTAAACACACCAATAATCTCAGATAACATACCAAAATGCATGGCCCGATTATTTTGCAGTTTCGTGACGCATATCAATCATAAGCATTTTCTTTTTATTTTATGACGAAAAAACGATAAAACAAAATACTGCATAATCCACAATCAATCATTTGCCAGTTTTCTTGTATATAAAGAATATTTTAACTGCCATTTTCTGGATATCGTGTGAGTCTGGGCAAAGCATATCAACTGTCTTTATCAATCGTCGGCTAATCAACGTTGCCTTTTATAACATACACACGAGCGAGTGCGGTAAATCAACCAGCAAAAGCTAGTTAGCTAGGTACCATTACGCTCATGAGAGGTCACTTCGACCCGCATAGGCATAACATCAACAATACGGGCGCCCTGTCGGGTCTGTGTCGTCGCTACAGGCAATGTGTCTATAAAAAAATACAATGTGATATCCCTGTAAGCTAGGCGGTATTCAAGTTTGTTCTGAACAGACAAACTGGTAGGCCGTCGATGATCGTCAAAAGACCACTAGTTTTAAGTTCTGTAGTCTACCCTCAGAAGCTACCTGGTGGTTTTTGCACAAATGTACTTCTGATAGTCCTTAATAAGAAGTATAAATTCGCACATTAATAACAAGTTATCTCAATTAGAAAAATTTAACATCGGAAAATAGCGCCCCATGTTGTTCAATATTGGAGAACTGTGCTACAAATCTCTATAGGGGAAAAGATTTGTACACAGACAATGGGAAAAACATATTATCCAAATATTTAAGAGTTCGGTATGCACCTGAAAACCTAATAATGTTTTGTACGTTTTTTCTTTTCTTCTCACCCCGATTGGTTCTACAGCAAAAAACATACTTGCGAACTTCCATACGAACTTGGAAATTGACATTATACTTCAGACCCCTAATGTATGGGATGAAACAGAAGTTATGACTGTCAAGGATGGCGTCCATCAGATATCGAATTACACTTAAAAAATCAAGTTTTAATATTTTAAAATTCATAAATCCTTAACTACACAATGGATTTTATAATCTATACATCATCGGAAAGGTCTTGAATTATCAAACAACATTTGCACAGACATGACCCCTATTTTGACCTTTGTCTTCTGGTCCAAAACCGGAAGTTGAAAAGAAAGAAGAAAACTCCAGATTCCAATATGTTAGGCAATTTCAACATGGTTTCTGTGAATGAAACTTTATTGACATGTGACCTTTTCAAAAATATTATTGATGATGTCATCACTACGTCACAGAAAAATTTTGCATAAACAGAGTGAAATAAATATTATTTTGCCATCTCAAAAAATCATTCTTCCGAAATAGCCCAAATACTTTTTTGTTGGATAGAAAATAAAGAAACATCTAATTCTGGAGAAGTGTCAACGCAATCGTGTATCCAAAACGGAAGATACGGTCAAATGAAAGACAGACGAAAAAGGGGGATATACCGCGCGCCGCTTTCGACGAGTGCTCCGCGCACATGCCTTCGGTTGCCGCACTCCAACGCATCGTGGCTCTCAACACAATTGAGCACCCGACTGCGGGCGAACCAATCAACGAACGAGGTTTCATCTGACACATGAATTATTCAGCCTGGGAAACCGCAGTTGGGGAGGCGATTTTTTTTTCTGCAAACAAGAATTGCCATCCCACAATATTTCAGCCAATCACATGGCACGTTTATTTAAGATGACGAATATGTATAAGACATCCGATTGGCTGAAATATCGCGGGAGATGGCAATTCTGTTTACCCTGAAAAAATTGCACAACCGGAAGCGGTAATGTAGATAGCGCCTCTCTGTTGCCAATGCATTGTGAATAATATGTGGTCGTGCATCATCCTGTAGCACCTATTGTTTTTGCTTGCGAGTTTTATTTCTCCCTTCTCCCCGTCTATTGTCCACACACACAAAAAAATATTAGTTTCCCATGAACTTGAAACTTATGGTATGCACTAAGACCTTAACAAGTAGATGACACAGATGGCAGTTGATGCTGATCGGTGTCAATTGTCAATATACCGTTGTTTAAACATAGAAATATTTCAAAAGCAACGTTAAGAGACATGCTTAAAAGGTCAAAGTAATCAAAATTTGTATATATTATCGCAAAAAGAAAATCATTCTCTTTAAGTAAGTCAATTAAATTGTTGGTTTATTAAAAGTTATCAAATTTGGTCTGGTTAATAAGCTTATCAAACATCGTGATGGTTATTCATCAAGTTCATACCGCTAACACAGCTTGACTCCATTTCTCTTTATTATTTACTTGCCTCTTGTTCTTGAAAAGAAGTAGATATTTTAAAAAAGCAATGAACATGACAAATCAAAGTATTCTATTAATCACATATTATTGATTTATTTTACATAACACATACAACTTTTAACTGATATTAAACCCTGTCTTAGTAGAAGTACATACATGCGGTGGAGAGATTTATACATAAGGACACAAGATTGTATTTTTGTTTAACTTGTAATATAAAGTGCGTACTATGTTATACAAAGTGTAATCTTTTCATGACCTTTGTCCCTTCAAAGTCCAACCCCACGGTATGCAGAAGTGAATGTTGTAACTTATATCTTGTCCCTGTACTCCAAGTACTAAAATCCGTCAAAATCCAGGACATGTTTTGCTTGATTGATTTTTAAATGTTTTTGGTATATTTACAGCCAAAATTAACTATCCAAGGACATGTTTGCTTGATTGATTTTAATGTTTAAGATTTACGCCAATGG
This sequence comes from Zoroaster sp. YZ-2022, assembly GCA_029582265.1. Classification (NCBI taxonomy): domain Eukaryota; kingdom Metazoa; phylum Echinodermata; class Asteroidea; order Forcipulatida; family Zoroasteridae; genus Zoroaster; species Zoroaster sp. YZ-2022. Next base: position 28,977,599 of record CM055831.1, read on the forward strand.
AATCCAGTACCTGGCATGACGCCAGACTTGTGAGTCCCCAGGTTTTTGGGGTGTGTGTTGAGTTACTATAATGTTGTTGTTGATTTTTATAGATTCACAAAGCGTCTTGGCAGCAAATAACAATCTTTTTTTTCGAATCATATAATAAAAAGGAAGAAACACATATTCAAGAACAGTTTCAGAAAATGCGTTACTATACAATAAATCAGCCAAACAAAAACAGTTGCATAAGTATTTTAGAAAAGTGATTAAAGATGTAGTTTCCACTGTGTACATGTGTACTTGCATAATCAAAGGATTCCCAGGCACGCAGCTAGTGGTGAAATTCATGCTCAAACTCAAGTGTGTACTGGTGATCAGGCAACAGAATGCCATAGTATGCAGTGGCATGAAACTGAGCATTGGTTATTGATTGTTTGTATATTGTATGTTATTAATACATGTTATTATTATATGTTATTATTAAACAGTTAACTACTCATTTTATTTGAAAAATTTAAACAATTTAATGATGTAGCATACACATTACACAAAATAAATAAAGGTTGTTGAATACATCAACCTTAGAAGAAAAGCAAATGATAAACAAAACATAAATGATAAACAAACAATGGGACTGAAATGAATAAAATTTAAAATTTGATTTAATACTGTTGTTTACTATCTACACCTCATACGATAAGAGATCTTAACAAATATATTCTAATTGATGACGTCATCAGGTAACAGCGCCAAACCTGGTGACATCAAACATGAATTATCGAATCTTGAATCTTTGAGTCATGAATTTTAAACCCATGGAGAATAAAACAAACTAAAATTTATCAAAAAATTATATCCAACAATCAATAAACAAAGATCAATCTACAATTTTGTAATGATTTTAGTAGAGACTCTATGAAAATCCCAAGAATTGCGTACATTCATGACACTGATTGGACATTCACTTCCGGGTTTGAACTTAAACTTGAAGTGGTATTTAATATTTCAAACATCGATCATATCTCACTAAAAACCTGGATATGCAATGTGAAGGACTTCAGAAATATGAATTGTCAGTCATGAAATGACTTCTGACCTTCATTTCCGATGCAACCGTAAAAATTGAAAAATATACATTCCTGCCATTGTGGTAATTAATTATGGATGTATAGATTCGAAATACACATTTGACGAATCCTATAACGTCAAATTTTTCAATAATCACAATTGATGAGGATATCACCAATTATCTGTCATCCTGAACACCTTAGTGTTTGTCAAATACAAACACTTCCCCCTTGTTTTATTTTTTAATTTAAACACTGCTCAAGAGAACAAGAAGCGATGTGAGATAAAGTTCATATATTCTGAGCAGGTGGCAGGATTAATCAGATGATGATGAAACATTAGGTTTGAAGGACTGACCAGATGGAATATTCACAACAGAGGCAGAAGGAAAGAGTTCCAGAGCCTGTTTGCATAAGAAGTTAAAAGCACCTTTTGATGCTATAGTGAGGTATGAGATTTTGGAAATAATTAACTGTATCTGTATGTTGATGGGATGCAGATGACTGCTCGGTCGAACGGTATGCTTGCTGAGGTACCGGTAGTTTAGACTGTCCAGTGGATGAGGCAGCAGAGAACACTGCATTTACGGAAGACTGTGAAACCAGCAAACTTGTTCTAACGATGCCCTCAGAGATTGAATACCAAATGTCGTGAAGATTCAGTGAAGAAGAGAGGAGGAGATATTTATTTTTAAGACTGTCTAAAATTTTTAGGTTTGATTGTGTAGCCTACTATTACAGGTTCCACTTTGCTTTCCTCTTCTATTTCCAAGTTTTATATAGTCATTTTGGTTAATGTGCTTGTGTCTAGGTCAGTTTAAGGTATCTAATGTAACCCCCAGGATCTTGATATGGAGGCCGTCACTTGCCTCGATAAATGTTAGCGAAGATGGTGGGGTTTTTAGTCTCACCGAGATATGATGACAGAGTTTTAGATGCATTGAACTAAGCTAGTATTTCAGCCCAAGAAGCTAGTTTTGTTAGATCCCGTTGAAGTGATGCTGCATTAAGTGTATTCCCTCAGCAGATGTAATCAGAGAAAAGGAAACAGTCGTCTGGTATAGCTGAAAAAAGTCTATTTTCAAGATTTTCAGCAATGTCGCTGATGAAAATGGAGAGACAAAGAGAAGGACCTAGTACAACAGAAACTGGTGCTGGAAATCTGTTGCTTAAATGATTTGAACCGAAGCGGAGTAGATGACCAGTAATCCCACAATTCTGCAGCAATTTAGTAAGAATACCTGTATGCCATATTTATCAAATGCTGCTGACAGATTGAGTGCAATGAGTCGTGATTCAAAACTGTTATCAAGATCAAGTCTTGAATTTGTGGGTGTGATGAGAAGAAGCGCATCATTAGTGGATCTCTTAGGTAGGAAGCTTAACTGTAGATGAGGAAGCGAGACCATTAGTAAGACAGTATGTCAGGAGAGCCTTATTTACAATCCTTCACCATCTCCTTAGAAATGACTGACAGAAGGACTATTGGTCGGTAGTCTCTGAGGGTCACTGGTGAGCAAGGTTTTGGGAAGAAGGTGTTACATGCGCGCTTCAGGCAGATGGCACAGTAGCGTGTGAGTGGAACAGCTAGTTCTGGAGCAGCGTTACTTTCAGAAACTATTGTAGGAATCTCTGTCTGGTCCGGTAGCCTTGTGTGTATCAATGTTTTGAGCTCTTTAATACTGCTTAGTTGAAAAATTGATTTTGCCAAGTTCCCTTGTGGTTGTGAGGCAATATCTGGAGCAGTTTTACGAGCAGTTTGAGCAGTTTACGAGTGAATGATCGGTTAGGCCAAATCGGCGTCTGCTTTAGCTTTGTTGCTGGTGATTATTGATTGTTGACGAAGAGGGTGGAACACTAGAGGAACGATTTATATTATGAAGATTTTAGAGTGCTCCATCACTGCTTGGATGCTTTGTCCTCATCGTCAAGAGAGAATATCACCTCAGTTTTATGCTGTCAAATCTGTTTTTCGCCTGTCTGAATGTGTGGCACTTGGCAGTGATTTCTGGCATGTTTGTACTTATTCCAGTTATATCTGCGATGTGAGATATGTCCATTTATTCCCAGAGCTTCTACTTCTCCTGTCAAGGAGAGCAGCTTTACACTTTTTGTCAAACCCAGGTGTGGCTGTCGGATCTGCTTTGAAAATGGTATGGATGGGTACGCAGAGGTCTATTTACTTCTGTGATTTCTGTTTCAATTTGTGTCAAGCAATAATTTATGCTATCCAGACGAAAGAATTTGGACCATTTAGTTGTTGACATTTGGTTCACGAAAGTCAGCATACTTCTAAGCAGCCTCCGGACAGTCTTCTTGGTAGTTTTGGACGAGCGTGTGCCAGTGTGATGGTTGGAAGGTTACAGACTGTGGAATGGTCTGAAGTGCCAACCCCTATCAGTAACATTCTCGGGTAGGTCGGTCAATACTAGATAGTTATTACTACTTTCGTTATTTTTAAATGTATGAATTCATTTTACAATTCCCCATGAAAAATGTGAAGAATATTTTCACGGACAGCTCACCTTCATACTAGTACATGTACAAGTACTTAGTAGTAGTAGTAGTGCTAACGTTAGTAGTCGCTACACCACATAATTTTTGCTGGCGATGTCCTTTGTCACGTTCCGGTGGACGAATGATGGAATCGCCGTTGTTGCGATCAAACTTCAGGGCATTTAAACCTCCACCATCGGTTACTGCACTGCCTACATTTGGCATAGCTGTTCTTACTAAACTTTTTAAACTAATTCTAGATTTTGTTTGCAGAAATGCGGCTAAAACAATAAACAGGGCCTATTTGGCAACCTTCCTTCGAACATTCCCATCACAAGTCGACGTGTTAGGACATGTCGGAAGAATACGCCATCTTGTTTTGCCGAAGCTTGCAGAAAACCGTGTCATGGTCAAACGCTATGCACAAAATGCGCTGTGATTGGCCGACCGTGGGATAGTCATCGTTTTATTTTGTACAAGTCATCGTCAAATTTACTTCATAAATTCATGATTTATCAAATCAATATGTAACTTTTCGGCTTGACGAATTTTGTAATCGTTAAAGTTTTAAGCAGGAGGTATGTTCAGACTGAGCGCGCGCCTAACGACGTTAGGCCATCGCCATCGCGTCGTTTAAAATGAACTGACAATTATGAGGACCTGATCAGACCTATTTCCTTTTGTCAGTTCAAAACAGCTGGACTCTGTTGAAAAGTTCAAAAAGGTCATTAACATATTTGTTTAAATTAAAATGTTTAAATGTACAATACTTTTGCATGTGTATTATAAACAAAACAGGTTGTCCATTTAGCAAAACAGGGCGTCCAAAGACACCCATTTGCAAAGGTATTTGCTGGTTAAAAACTATGTTGGCCTTTGACAATTTGTTTTCCTAATGCCTCCTCAGTTTCATCTGTCTTGTTCTCTGGCATTATCATTTTTGCGACATATCATTGTCATCATTAGTAACATTTTCTATTAAAACTCACTCACTGCAAATCAAACCAACCCCTAATCTTTCCAGGCTTTTTGGTGGTACACTCTACAGTGTACCAGACAGTTCCATTATTGAGTGATAGTTCATTCTCAGGACCACAAGCATACCCCTCTCAGTATAGCCCTCTTCCTTCCATATACTACATTTCTAGGTTGATCGCACATGTACAGAAGTTACAAACCAATCACAAGTCCAATTCAGTGTCCTTGAGATAGTGAGGGAGCAAATCAACTACTCGTTGCTGGCAATGTGGCCACTCCCGACAGAATCTGGTAGGTTTGGGAATCTAGCTGTGATTGGCATTAATCGATTGTCTGGAGTAGGTATCTGGCAGTGGTATCTATGTTCTCAGTCCTTGACGATGAGTCCATGTACCTCCCTGGACAATATTGGTGCCCTTTTGGCCAGTATGGTAGACAAGCTTTAGTTCAACTGTTTCTCCATCAACGCCGAGCTATATCCAGCACAAAAATTCTGCAACAAAGTAGCATGCTCATCAGGCGCATACGGCACACGATCACACTAGTCTGTTCAGCCACAATCACGAGAAACATGACGGTATCAACCCCTTTTAAAAAAAGCGGGGTTGATGTTCTGACCTAAATCAAAATATTTTCTGGTCGATAATTTGCCTACATGCCCTCCCTTTGCAGCCTCCAGTAAAATGGTTTTAAAAATTAAACCAAAGGCTCACCGAGACTTTAATTATTTGCAGAAATTAAAAAAAAAAACGGTTTACAAACAAGCGTTTGGATTCATGCCCTTTTAGGTAATCGTTTCATTGTAGGCACAATGTCAGTTTTATTAATCTGAGAGATTACCAGTGTACATCAGGCCTAGGTTTTTTAAACTTGTTTTTAGGGGAAAATTATCTTTGAAATTATATGAGTATTATGGTCACCATCCGGTAAGTCTGAAGTGCTTCCAGTATGGAGTGCCTAGAGTGTTGTGGTACACAGGTGGATCTCAGCACAGTGCTGCAATAACAGTCCACTGTACTTATGGATAAACCACATTTGACAACCAACCATGTGCATGTGGAAGTCTCGACGATCTAGGAGCGAGCTTCCGCAATGTTTTCGTTTCATTTGTGCATACACGTTGAAACTTGAATTTAAATACGTTTTGTTGCGGACGTTATACAACGTTCGATTTTATTTTATATGGTAAAAGCTCAGGGTCTTCATCCATGCAGAGTGGTGACAAGGCTGCCAGGGTGTAGGGAATAGGGCACCTTACGGGAAAAATGGAACACTGTAGGGGGGAGTAGTGGCAGACCAGGTTTTTATTTTCAAAACAATAAGGGACACTTTTTGGGGGGCATTATAGTTTCAATGCGCGGTACTGGTTTAGATTTTCGATTGAATGAGCACCTAACGTTAGCAGCCACTCACAACACCTCATAAGTAAGTGTTTTGTAGCTACAAGTTTGTCTTCATTTTTATATCTGTATGGATTTCTTATTACACCTGCAATCTACTGGACGTTTTATGTGAAAGTATTGGTACATTTGTCTTCTTATAATAAGTGAAAAAACTGTTGTATTTGTCTGTCTCTGCTTGTAAGATTTTACTGTTTAGTGTATACACATCTTTGTATCTTCATTTTATTTGTGCAGTCAACTCCTGACTTTCAGATTGTAACCTGTAGCTTGTTTGGTCAACAACTTTGCAGTGATTAGGACAATGGAGTGTCTCACATTTCTGTGGTATTCTACTCCCTGCTATCCGGACCATTGTGTCTCAATGACTCATCTTTAGAATATGGCTACAGCATGCAACCTACATCTTGTATGCTAAAAAAATCCGCCATCTTAAATTCTTGAGTTGTCCTTATATCATATAGCTGAATCAGCAAAGAAACGCAAGTCCGAGGACATCAAGAATGAGTTCGATTGTCTTGTCAAGCCAAACGAGAAGACAAACCATTTTATTTCTAATCACTATTTAGGGTAAAAAATGTTATTTCAATTTGTGGAGCTGAAAGTGACTGTTGAATGTGAAAATCTTGCAATGCAATTCAACAGTCACTTTCAGCTCACAAAATTGAAAGCATTTTTCATTGTAAATGAGTGATTAGAATCAAATGGTTTGTCTTCTGTTTGAAAATCCTCCTGCTAAGACCTCGGACTTGGTGTTTCTTTTTGCTGTCCTCGGACTTGCGTTTCTTTGCTTTGTTCAGTATATTATGATAATTCATCTGCCACCTTTCACCTGGAACTCTTAATTTCTGGTGACATAAACCCAAAACCCTGGACCTGGAAACACTGAACAACACACCCAATAATAACGCCACTCAGCTCCATAAAATTTCCTACAGCCGCAATGAACTACTCAATCTCCGCAATGTCTCCATGTACTGATGCAGCTTTATCTTATTCAGCATTGAGTCAATTGAACTGTCTCGGAATACGGGTTACAACTCCAAACATACCGCCACACATAGAGGTAAAAGCTGGTCGCCGTAGAATGGACAGTAGACTTACACAACTAGCACTCCGGCCTTACTCACAACCCCAGTGCAGTGAACTTAACCACATCAACAAGCGTCACTGGCATAACTTCAACTCCAAATGTTCATGATGAGTCTAAACTTCAGCTCTGTGTCTTGAACACTCAATCTATATGGTAACAAATCGGATGAATTTGTTGATTTTGTACTTCAAAACAATTTGGGATCTTGTTGCCATATCCGATGATGACTTGCTACCTCAAGTGAGTGCACTCCAGCTGGCTACTCTCCCTTTCCATCATATCCTGTATCCAAAAAACACAGGTGTAGAAGGTACTCTTTAAGTCCAGTTTATCCGTCAGGTATGAAAATGTTAACATTGATCACCTAACATTTGAATCTCTGCATGCTGAGGTAACGTAACTCTAGATCTGTTCGCTTTTGTTAATATGTATCGACCAGAAAGAGATGTTGATGGTAAACTTCTCCAGTTTTCTGCAGGAATTTGAGAAATTAATTATCGATTATCTCTTGCACCCATCCGACATTATTTTAACCGGCGATTTTAATATCTATATGGATATTCATTTCAAACAATTATGCAACCAGTTTAAAGATCCGCTCTCTGCTCATGGACCTATCCAGCAATCACAACACCCACTCATCGATATGGTCACCGTCTTGACCTCATGATAACGCGTGAAAATACTTCACCTCTCATCTTGAATATAACTATCCATCCCGGCTTATCTGATCATTGGCAATCATGGTAAATATGAACCTTAAAACCCTCCCATACCTACCATTTCTGTAACTACTCGCCACTGGAAAAATGTAAAATATTAAAGATTTATGTCATGATATTGAATCTCAATTGGAAAATGTAAACCTTGAAGATGGTGAGCTGGATTCTGTGTCAGTCCATTTGAATCTACCGTCTGCAACATCTTGGACGATCATGTTCTGCAAAAACTAGAACTGTTAAACCACAATCTGAACTCTGGTTCAATGATGATATCTGTGCTACAAGGAAAATCCGCGTCAACTTGAGCGAAAATGGCGTGATAATGGGAAACTTGGAGTACATCACAAGAATACCGTAACCAACGTGGATATTGTGAAGAACATGATTAACCAGGCAAGAATAACTCACTACTCATCTCTTGTGGAAGAGGGCTATGGCGATCAGAAAACTCTTTAACATTGTTGAAAAAAAGGTTTCCATAAAACAAAACTCCAGTGGCTTCCATCTACACACCCGATCAGGACCTCGCAAATGCTTTTTTCAAACTTTTTGTCACAAAAATTGAGAATATCCGTCGTTCTTTTCCAGTACCTGCCATTCCATCAAAAACACCGTCACGCAAGGATCCACAATGTAGACTGTCTATGTTTGAGCCTACTAGTGTTACGGAGATCAAGAAACTCATCATGAAATCAAGACAAAAACATGGCGCGAACTTGATCCAGTACCAACTTCGCTAATAAAACAAAATATTGATGTGTTTTCTAAATATATCACAATTATTGTAAACAAACTTTTCTTCCGGTTGTTTCGATAGCCAGAAGGTTGCTCATGTTAAACCACCCTGGAGGAACCCAATTTGGACAAGGAAGTTTTCAAAATTACTGACCAGTAGAGAATTTAGCACCTTTGAAAACAATCGATGAGTTGTTTCATTACGGATCTCTGTCCATATTCGTGCTAATAACCTATCGGACACATTTCAGTCAGCCTATAAACTATTTCATGGAACGGAAACTGCTCTTTCCGCGTCAACAATGACATTTTATCTGCCATGGATGATGGAAAAATCATCGCATTAGTTTTGTTAGACTTAAGCGTCAGCTTTGACACGGTCGATCATAAAATCTTTTCCTCTCCCGCCTTCAATATCATCTTGGAATATATGACACAGCCCTGGATTGGTGTAGGTCCAACCTTTTTAAATAGGCCTCAGGCTGTTTTGTATTGGTACTGCTGATTGCATCTCCGAGCCTGTTATTCTTGACTATTCTGTACCCAAGGCTCTGTGCTCGGCCCACAGTGGTTTACTGTTTTATACCTCCTTTCCAGTTCGGTGATATCATTTTTAAGTATAGGGCCTAATTTAAATTCATATCATGTGTACGCTGATGACACGCAGCTTTTACATTACTTTTAAATCTTCTCAAGAACCTGCCGATCTCCTGCATTACAACACTGGAGAAAATGTATTCAAAGAGATTCGAAGTTGGATGAGACAAAACTTCCTGAAATTGAACGATGAAAAACAAGAATTTGTTCTATTTGGATCACGTCAGCAATTGTCTAAAGTTTCTTCTTCCATTTATTACAATTGGTGACAATCGTAGATAACCCCTCATCACAAGCACGTAATTTTGGTGTTATATTTGACTCGACAATGACTTTAAAACCTCATTATCTCCAACATTGTTCGCATATATTATCATTTCATATCAGAAATATTAGCCGAATAAGGAAATACTTGAATAAAAGTGCTGCTGAACAAATTATACATGCGTTTGTCCAGAAAAGTCATACCATATCACGCCAATCTTGAAAGAACTGCACTGGGCTTCCTGTTTCACAGAGAATTGTTTTTAAACTTATGCTAATTGTTCACAAATCTTTTAATAACATTGCTCCAATTTATATTTCTACACACTCATCACGCAATTTGCGCTCCAGCAACATGTCACTCCTAAAGCGAACCAACTTCAATACGGAACTGGGGAGATAGTCTTTTCTGTCGTCGGCTCCGAGAGACTCTGGAATCATCTTCCAATCCTAAACTCAAATTTTGTCATAGTATAACCAGATTTAAGTCAATGCTTAAAACTTTCATCTTATGTCTACAATTCTTCAAAGATGATGTATATTTGTAATTGCATTGTAAGGTACCTGTATCTCAGTACATAATTTTTCCCTATGCTATCATTGTATATTGTTTGTATGTTCATTTTTTTTCTTTGTTTCGCGCCTTGAGCGCCCAGCAGGGATGGATATGTAAAGCGCTTCTACAAATCTTTATTATTATTATTATTAATTATTATTATTATTATTATTATTATTATTATTATTATATATTATTATTATTATTATTATTATTATTATTATTATTATTATTATTATTATTATTATTATTATTATTATTATTATTATTATTATTATTATTATTATTATTATTATTATTATTATTATTATTATTATTATTATTATTATTATTATTATTATTATTATTATTATTATTATTATTATTATTATTATTAATATATTATTATGACATATTATTATTATTATTATTATTATTATTATTATTATTATTATTATTATTATTATTATTATGTATTATTATGTATGTATGTATGTATGTATGTATGTATAGATAGATTATGTATGTATGTATGTATGTATAGATAGATTATGTATGTATGTATGTATGTATTATTATTATTATTATTATTATTATTATTATTATTATTATTATTATTATTATTATTATTATTATTATTATTATTATTATTATTATTATTATTATTATTATTATTATTATTATTACACATATTATTATTATTATTATTATTAATTATTATTATTATTATTATTATTATTATTATTTTTATTATTATTATTATTATTATTATTATTATTATTATTATTAATGTTCACCATTTATGAAAGAGTAATCTCTCTAAATTCCAAATGAAAATTATTAAATTTTTCTTAAAAATTGACGTTTTACATTAACATTTTACTATTTTGAAAGTTTTGAATTACCAATCCTACCTTTGAAATTCACTAGCTGAAAATGGACAAAACAATCAACCATTTTGGCCCTAGCTGGTTGTATATTGTATGTTAACAAAAACAATAAATAATTAAATTTTATTCCAAACATCCAGCCGAGTGTTGTCCGAATGGAAGGGGAAAACATTTAATTTAGTAATCAATGCCACCTTCAGCACTAAAAGCTGAATTAAAAGCTACATGTACATCTATATACCATATGGGGTGTCGTGGTATTGAGCGGTCCTAGCTTACCGGGTTCTAAGTTCTGGTGTATAGCACAACATAATGTGGGTTGAATCACGGCCGTGACACTTGTGTGCTTGGAGCGAAGACACTTAATCATACCGTTGCTTCTCCACCCAGGGGTTAAATGGGTACCTGTGAAGGCAGAGTTGGTCGTTGCTCTATATGCGCCAGAAAATGGCAGCGTAATTGGAGGGTTGTATACTCCCCAGGGAGCTGAGATGGTTTTCAGGAATGATTTGCCAGCCTTTATGAGCCTTATGAGCAGGGATAATAATATAATGCGCCTTGAGCACCACTTAGTTGGTGGATACGTGCGCTATATAAATCCACACATTATTATTATTATTATTATTATTATTACCAATAGATTGCATAAATGCCGACTTCAATTTGTTCATAATTTGCACTGGTAGGCATATTTTCACAACACAAACGACCCACAAATTTTGCCTTCATCGTTTACTTTTTGAATTTGTACTTTGCGAATACGAGGATTCTGAAAGTCTGCAGGGTTAATAAACTTTTCTATAGTGAACACACTCGATCCCGCGGAACGCGCCACTGGCCTCCTGGGCAGTTGGATTGTTGTTTCTGTGTACAAAATAATAATACTCAGACATGTCCACGTTATCAAAGATCCAAATACAAAGTTAGAGACTTTGAACAGAAAGTTTCTTTCCCAAAAAAAAAAGCGAGTTTTCAACCTTGTTTGTTATATATTAAGGTATTATTTCATTCTTAATATGATGTTATTACGCTCATGGTTTTTCTCGTAATTTGGATTGGAAATAAATTGGACCCAATTATTCGGTTGCTTTGAAAACCTTTCTCCGCTTCCCGCCGTTGGCGGTGCGCTTCCATGGTACCCTGCGAAATGTATACCGAAGCACAAACGAGCAAGAAGAAACCAGCGTTAAAAGTCCCTTGATGCTACGACTACACGTGACGTCATCGCAGTCATGTTTGTGAGCCAATAACTCCTGGAAGTGGCTATCTTTTTCCATTTTGTTTACGGCTCACAGGCACTTCGCCTTTTACTGTAAAAACGTTGGGTAAAATAATTGGGTAAATATTAATCACTTTGTTGGTACAATTTGGAAATATTTACACAACTCATATGCGTTGAGTTGGGCAATGCTTAAATACCATTTGTTGGCCAAACTTAACTCTATGTTATTGGCAACTGCATTAAGTCAAACCCAGATGGTCAAAGGTTTCCTGTTAGTTGCGATTTTGGTAACACTTACAACTCCATCTCTTGGTGAAAATAATTGGGCAGTTTGTAATGACCAAGAAATGGTCTGTTAAATACTCATTTTGTAATGGCCAAACTTAACCTATTATTGGGTAACCGCATTAAGTCAAACCCAGATGGTCAAAGTTTCCCTGTTAGTTGCAGTGATTTTGGTAACGCTTTACACCCATCTCTTGGTGAAAATACATTGGGCAGTTTGTAATGACCAAGAAATGGTCTGTTGTCCACCATATTATTGTTCACCAATTTATAAAAACAATAAATTGGTGCTCAGTATTAAACCACACCATTTGTTAGTTAAATTTAATTCTAACGAATTGGGCAGCCATATGGCTAGTCCAACCCATTTGGTTAAGTTTTTCACTGTTGGTTTGTATTTTTGTAACCTTGCACCTATCTCTCTTTGTGAAAAAAAAAATGTGGAATTTTGTATGACAAAAATGTCGTCTATTGTGAGGTTACTCCAAAATTATCGGTAATTTTACAAATAACCAACATCAAATGCTCCTTGATTTACCACAACATTATGATTGTGCAGCATTAAGAAGCGTTTGTAGTATCACCCACACGCAAAAGTTTAAGATTACTTAATGGTCAAAGAACTAGCCCATGTTTGTTGGGTATATTTCGCGTAAATTAAACACCAGTCAGTCTTCAGGTCACAACATAAGCCTCCTGCTGTTCATTGTTTTAAATATGAGTTCATGATTCTAACTGATGCATTGGGGTGTAGAAAGTATTCTACCCCACCTCTATCCCATTCCCCACCAATGCTCATCATGGAAACGGTCACAGTACCACCTGTGTGTACGGGGTTCTGTTCGAAGGCATTCACGGCCATTGCCACATTTTTATCGTGCTAACTTTCCATACATCTTTGAAAATGTAACATATTGTGCATACATGTATGTTACATGTATGCGTATTGTTAATAAAACGATGCTAGAAAACGTTTTAACAACTCCATTAACCATTGTGTACTGTATCATGCATAGACTACATTGTGGAAAAGTGATTGGACCAACAATAAAGATAAAGGTAGGTCATTTTGTGAAATTAAAACTAAATTAAATCCGAACATACCATGTTTTCACGTTATGAGGTTTTTATCTAAGACTTACTAAAGTAAGACATGCACTGTGTGTTTAATTTAGGGTCAGCCTTTTTGGGCTGTGAATATTATTTCACATCTGGTAGCATTTGATGTTTGTAAATCTTGCATTAAAAGGCTATTAATTGGTTTAGGCTTTAATGCTTTAACCATATTTCTTGCCATTTTACTTGCAACATAATTTATGGATAGATTGCTGTGTTTTATAACGAAACCAATATAACAAAAACAGACCATAAATTGATTAAAAATGATTTCACCAACTGATGTAGAACATAACACCTAACGACCAATTCTTGGGTATAATTTAATTTACCCAACAATTGTGTAATACAAATATAACCAAATTCCTTCAAGGTTGGTTGAATGCAAAATCCCAACAAAATCGTAAATTTAAATTTCACCAATTAAAGATTAATCGTAAGTAAGCCAATACTTGGCAGAAATTATTTCACTCAACTTGATGTTTAAAGGTAACACCCAACTTTGATAGGTAACCCAAAAGACCAATTGCGTGGGCAGTTGGTATGGAATATATTGAATGAATTAGCCGTGCCCAGTGCTGTTTTAAAATACGGGACAAGAGCTGTCCCAGGAAGGTGTCAAACGGGACGTGGGACTGAATTTGGTTTTAAAAAAATGGGATGGTCCCTTTGAAATACAGAACACTTGGTCACCCTACCTTCATTCTGAATAGGAGGCACCTGGGGCACAGAGACCTTCGATATTCTGAATAGGGCGCCTGGGAGAACAGACCTTCAGCTGGGGAGGGGGCACGTGCCCCATTCCCCCCGGTAGTTACGCCACTGCTGAAATTCGAATGTTTCGCACCTATTTCGCGATTGATGCAGATCAAATTAACAATCATTGATGCTCAAAGGATTTTGTAGAAGTTTATTATTCCCACTTACGTTTATGGGCAATGAATTGCACCTTTATAATAGTATTCAAATGCGCCCTTTGCCAAATTAATTGATTTCCCCAATATTTGTGTAAGCAGTGAAAGTCACTTAAGGCCTATAAGTTTCGAAACTTTTGTGTCGCTATCCAATTTCTTTTTTATACCAATGTCAAACAATTGAACATACCAAACAATAATCTGAGTATACCTACGGGGTAATCTGCATAACATATTTATTTCCCTTTGCAATATTTCCACGTCATGCTTTCACATTTCTCCCCTGAAGTTTTACTTTCTTTTGTTTTTGGTAGGGGATTGCTTTCTTTAGCATGTTATTTCCTGACAAGCACTAAAGCAAAGTGAGACAGTTAGGAAAGGAGCCTGGAGCTGAAAGTAAAAATGTGACAAATGAATCAACTGATGAAATTAAATTCTAGATCCAACGATTATGCGACTGGTTCTGATGAAGTTGAACAAACATTTTCATTTCTCAATGTAGTCAATTTGGCGATGAGTTGTGTTAAATGATGACAGAATGCTCAGTTTATGGATTTGAATGTATCTTTCTGCTGATTGAATGAGTATTCAATTTCAAATCACATTGAATGAGTTGGGTTTACTATTACACTTAATGAAAAATGTTTGATATTCACCGGCAAAACCTAAAGTAATACTACCTCCACAGTGTTTGCCAGCAGATTATTTGCAGGAATTTTGCTTTCTCCGCACTTTTCTTTACAACTTTCTGTGTAGTATATTATTACTACTACAACAATAACAAATAACAACAACAACAACACAACAACAACAATTACTATTATAATAAATCAGTATTGGCTTAAAATAAAGATATATATTAAAATGAACAAATATTTTGTTGTGATTAAAAATATTTTAATTAGTGTTTTAGACGTAATAAATTTCTAGACTTACCGGTACGTGTACACAACGCTTTCTCAGGAAAAACTCTATTACGTTCCAGCAAATTTCTCCACTGAAACTGAAACAAAGTTCTAGAAACTTAAAAGAGACAGTCGCTTACAAAACACCAGGCACAAAATCCATGTTCATTTAGAGGCACAAAACCTCAAAAAACAAAACGAATGGCAGAAGTAGTAGTTATTTAATAGTGATCTTTGATGTTAATTTTTTGCATTTTTTTTAAATGAAAACAATAGTGTCATAGGAATTGCCCAAACAAATTATTTGGTATTCTCAAAGGCGCGTTTTTGATGTGCACATATTTAATTCATTTTAGTAAAAGCAACTGATGCAAACATATTTCTTTTTACTGTTCTTGTAGATTGTTTTACCTTAGATTCAGGACGAGTGGTTCGCCCATGGCTTACTGTGTTGCTTATGACAGCATGAAGGCATTAAGACAATTTCCGAATGCCAGTGCCTTCTACGGGGCTTGTGCTGGAGCGCTATAAGCTTCAACTCATTCTTTCCTGCAAACGACAGTTCATTGCGAGATCAATATAAAACATGGATTGGTAAGTTAAAGTTTATATAATTTTATTTCAATGTTCTTTACTGTCCACAATGAAAATGTGCAGGATAAGAACTGCACGCTGTAAGATTGCACACTGGGAACATATCCCACAATTATGGCTATTACAGGGCACATGCAGTAATAGCATTTTGAGTCAAAACTAGTGTTCTGAGTTTACATATTTCCATGACACGGTTGAATAATTGCCTGGCACAAGTGTTAGGTTGGTATTCTGTTTCTGGGCCTGGCTCCGAAATCACCACCTATGGAGTCCCCATTTTCCCAGATAGTGGGTTACGCCCATCAGAAAATATAATTATAGGCGTTTTTTAACAGCTGAAAAGTGGTGGAGAAAAGGAGTTGCAATCGTAATCAAATCATCACTAGATGTGTGTGTTAGCAATAGCCACAAACTTAATCCTTTTGGTCGCTTATTATATCTATGACAACAGTCATTAATTTGTTTTTCGATTAAGAAAAAGAGATTTCCCAAGATACTACTGCTGTTGCATCTTTCAATCCTGCACTTTTGTGAAAAGTATACAAGTGGTAAGCGACCGTGTAAGGAATTGCAGCTCTTACATGCCACCAAATCTTGGTGAGTATTTGAAGAAGAAAGGTGACTGAGGGCTTATCTTTTGATTTCACTACGTTGGCATCTATTTAAATTTTGTCAATCTTACACCAAACAATTTTTAGTTTGATAAAGCAAAAATAGTACCACCAGCAACAAGTATGTGGGGACCAAGGTTTGAAACCCATTTCTATAACAACTGAAGGGAGCTGAGTAAATGAGGACCGACATTTGACATAAATTCCGCTTTTGTGGAGCTCCATCGCTTCTTCTGCTTTCCTAACTACCAACAATTAGCTCAAGTAACATCCAAAGTGACATTTTATTGTTGAAATAGGCCAATTCATGTAGAAATCGCGGCTATTTTGGATTTTTTGGGCAGCTATCTTGGTTTTGCACAGTATTATATAGAACCTAATGTTTGTTTTGACTTCTGAGGAAAAAAGACAAAAACTATTTATTTTTCTGAAGACAGCCCCTTGCTGAATTTTGGCCGTTCAGTGAATTGCTTTACATTTTTCGCAAGTGGGTTACCCTCAGCTTCATTTTTCTCACCACCCTTCAATTGTATAGAAACTACCTTCAAACCTTGGTCCCTGCATACTTGTCACAGGGATTGTCTCTGTGACAAGTATTGCCTGTAACACGATATAATCAACATACGTCTGGGATATATTTTCCTTAAAAACTCGTAATTTTCCCCCACCCCATAAAATTTTGTCATGCGACTTCGTGATAGAGTTGATATATACGGAAGCGTAGTACCACCATGAATAAAAAAAATCTCGCTCTTATTGTGTACATACACGACGCAACTTTAAACTTATCGTGTACATACACGATAACTTTGAGCTTATTGTGTACAGCACGATATCTTTAAACTTATCGTGTACATACATCGATAACTTTGAGCTTTATTATTGTACACACGATAACTTTGGAGCTTATTGTGTACGTGCATTTTGATAACTTTGAGCTTATCGTGTACATACAAATAACAATTTTGAGCGTATTGTGTACGTACACGATAATCTTTGAAACTTATCGTGTACATACACGATAACTTTGAGCTTATTGGTGTACGTACACGATAATCTTTAAACTTATCGTGTACATACACGATAACTTTGAGCTTATTGTGTACGTACCAACGATAAGAGCGAGATTTTGTTATTCATGTGGCGGCACTACGCTTCCGTAATATTATAGTATCTTTGTGAGTTTTTTTCTTGTTCACGCACAGCATGGTGTTTAGGTGACCCACACTGCACAACCTTGATAAAGTACAATACACCTTTAATGGGCGTGGGGAGTTTCTTCTCACATATCTTACTGGCAATTTGTTGAATCTGCAAGCTCGTACAGTTTATTCTGCACCAAATATAATGGCCAAATCAAGATGCAGTAAAAGCCACATTTTTCACCGTGATCGCATTCCTACATCACCAGACATCAACCTAGAAAACCGGTAAGTCTCTCACTGATATAATAACTGCTGGTAAATATTAACTGCCTATACTTTGGGGGATGCATATATTATTTTCTCTCTGTAGGTGGGCTCCACTTAGTTTGATTTATTGTAATTATCACGAGGAAGCGAACATTATTAATTCAGATGAAAACAGTAAATGTTTGTCCATGGTTCGCTTACTGTGGGTGCCTGCACGCAGGGCTCCACCAATTATCAATTATTATTATCAATTATTATTCCAATATGGGTGGTGGGTGGGGTGGTTGAATTTACCATGACATTTCTGTTCAGACGTCTCAATGCAATTTTCGCAGTGTCCATCAACAAAGCTCTAGCAATGACAAACCATTACCCTTGAAGTTCATATTTTCAAACCCGACTTCTCCCATGGACACTTTTTATTTTTCGTGCTCAAGAGTCACATCCCAAACTCCCTATAAATGTTTATACAAAGAGAATGCCCAGCAAGTGCTCAAGCATCATCTCTAATATACCTTATATGGAAACCAACAGTAAAGTATATGTAAATGGGGCTTCTGGTGCACTATTTGATTTTACTACATCAACAACAAATGACTTTTTAAAATATAAATGGAGGATTGTTGACGTTTAGAGGTCATGAAAGGTCAAGTTTGAATCGGGTGCACTGCTTGGTTGTTGCTGTTGACGTCATGAAAGGGTATAGGTAAGATTTGCTAAAATTTAGGTCAAAGGTCATGTTTAGCAGGGTCATTAAAAATATAAAACGCCCCACAAAAAGATATTGAAAATGGTACTTAAAAAAATGAAATAATAAAATAATATTATGTAGATTAATAGTAAAGATGACGACTAAATATTTATCGAAACGATTATTCCATGCGAATGGCTTTTAATAGGTAAAACAATCATGTTGTATACCATGTGGTAGTGACGTGTTTTGCACACAACATCAGTGAAAGTGTAAGACACGGACGAAGCATACCCGTTCCAGTGTCGAAAATGTAGTGCTGGTACAAAATCAAAAGCTAATTCATGTACGAAATGCGGTAATGTAATAGGAATTAAATTATTTAAAGTGCGTTGAAGGGAAAAGCTAGACGGACATTATAATTTAGTGATGATGGAGTTATTGAAAAGAAGCGCTCGTTTATAGTGACTAAAATTATAATTATACGAAGGAGGTCGCGTATCCTCGTTAAATCTGGATTTATTTACATCTAAAGCTTTATTTTAACTTCAAAAGTTTTTCATAAGATCTTTTTTGTTGATCTTAAATTAACATCTTGTTTTTATCGACATTAATATATTTAGCGCAAGTGCCGCGCAAAGCGCTGTAGGCAGAGACGCTGTACGGATATTTTCTTTCATTTGAGAAAATTTATCTCGTTCTTCGCAGATGAGTAAACATTCTTTCTTGGGTAATGACAACGTCTTCGATGGCTTTTGAAACGTGGTTTTCGATCGTGTTGAGTGCTTAGAGGAAGCTAAAATTCTTTATTTCATCGTGTTTTTAGCTTTTTAAATAATTTTGTAGGTTTCGCGTATCTGAGAGCAAACGCCGCAATCAACACCTAGCACTAAAGCTAAACCTTCTAAAACAAATCCAGCAAACCGGCGCTGCTATAACGGTGGCGATACTGGCGATTGGATCCTAATGGCTCCTGCTCCCCATACGCCAGCTCCAATTCAGCGAGAGTTTCTACGATACTACAAGTGCTGATGATTTTATTATATTTTTATACGTTTTCTCGCGTTCGTTTTTCTTTTTTGGTAAAATTTCTTTTGAATATCGTCGATTTTTGGTAAAACGAAATGCGTTCACGTTTTCGAGCATTGTCAGCTACTGCTTCCGAGAAGTATCCTTCATATATCGTATCTCTGGATAAAGCACATTTGTTTCCTGCTCATTGTTTTCTATTAATAGTAAAGATTTAAAAATCTAATTTAGAAAACATATTCTAAAAGCCGTGTTTCCAGCGATGTAAGGCACAACATATACTTCAAAGCAGCATGGGTTAGTGCAATTATTAGACCAAACGTTTTTATATTGTTATAAGTGCCTTGGACGAAATCATCTAAATTTTCGCACGTTTTATTTTTATATTATAACCTCGCGGTGGTGGCTTTTTCTGCTTGTACTTTCTTTTGTAAACGCTCCCACTTCGCAGTGAACCAAGTCTTCGGGATTATCTGTAGTCATTCTTTTAATAATACATAAAATATTATAATTTTTTTAATTTTAATGGTAAACTATTAATTTTAAAAACGTAACATATTCTAGGCACTCTAACTTGCATCTCTCAGCAAGTATTAATCATTTTGAAAAAGTATGTCCTTTTAGGCCAAATTTGGAAAAAAAACGACAAAAGGTAAGCATTGTCAAACTTTTCACCCTCAGATAAATTATCTCAGATTTGCCTTCACCCAAATTACGGAATAATTCAATGTATGCAGAATATGTGCAAGTGAACACAACCCTGTTTAGACAAGTTGCTTATTTAGGTATTTTCCTATATTTATTCACTTAAAATAATGATTTTCTTAAAGATTCTGAAGATATGGCGTTCAAATTAAAACCACGTGTGTTCTAGCACTCTATTACATCTCTCCAGAAATTATTAATCATTTTTAAAAATTGTAATTTTTAAGCCAAATTTGGAAAAAACGACAAAGGTAAGTGGCATGTACATTTTTTTTTCACCCTCGAAAAAATTTTCTCCGATTTGCTTCAAAATTACAGTGAACCATGTATGTCTGCTGAAATCCAGCCACCAAAATTTGCAGCCTGTTTGATTGACAAGTTTAACACTTTGGAAATTTTACCTATATTTGTTCATAAAATATTGATTTTCATAAAAGTTGGAGAAGGAATAAGCGACTCAAATTACCACGAATATATTCTAGGCACTCTATTTGCATCTCTCCAGCAAAATATTAATCATTTTGAAAAATGTAATTTTAAACCAAATTTAGAAAAAAACGACAAAGAGGTAAAGCATTGCTCGTTTTTTCTATCAATTAAAATTGTCTCAATTTGCTTCAAAAATTACAAGAATGAATAATGTATCTACCCAGGAATACAGACGCAAATTTACAGCCTGTTTGGACAAGTTCAAATTTTAGAAATTTTACCTATATTTATTATCGCAAAATATTGATTTTCTTAAAGTTGGAAAGATAGAGCAACTCAAATTACCTGGGCTGTATTCTGAGCACTCCTATTGCATCTCTCCAGCAAGTGTGTCATTTTGAAAAAATGTAATTTTAGAGCCAAATTTGGAAAAGGCAGCAAGATAAGCATTTGTACAACCGTTTTTTCCTATCAAAATTATTTTTCTCCGAGTTAGCTTCAAATTACACAGAATGAACCCTTTTTATGTCTGGGTACAGCCACTGATTTACAGCCTATTTGGACTAGTATAAAATTTCATAAATTTATCCATTATTTTCCTTCAAATATTGATTTTCTTAAAGTTGGAAGATAGGCGACTCAAATTACCTGATGTAGTATATATATATATATATATATATATATATATATATATATATATATATATATATATATAGTAAAAAAGTCCGGAGGAGTTAGTCAGAGTGTCGACCAGGTATGGGATAGCTCAAGTCCAGGACACCTGGCATGGTGATCACCTTAGCACCCTTCTGGGAGGTCCTTCCACTCCGGTCCCTCCTTTTCTCCCCCGTCCATTTTGTTTCCTCCACGCTCTAGCCTTCAGGGGAGACATGGCGATCCCCAAAGCCATTGCAACTGGCATGCCATGTCTCTTATGTTTCAGGAGCTAGGATTCGAACCCGGACATGCCAGCCTGGAACTGCGTTCGCCATTGACAGATCCAGTGGACGCTAACAGCACGCCATTTATCCTGGTAGTGTTATTTGGAGGTTGAAGTTAAGGCTTCACCAAATCAAATCTTGGTTGCGTAATCATTCAAGCTAAAACATTAATTGGTATCACTGGGTTTCGTACCAGGTCTCTCCTGGTGAAACAGTACACTGGATTAGCATAAGTTCCTCTTGTTTCGATGTAGTTGAATTGTCTGCTACGCCTAGAAGCTAGTGATTTGCATCAGTTATTTAAAACTAAAGTAATGACGCCAAGTGTTTTCAGACCCGGTGCTTTTTTCAGAACCCGGTTTGCCTGGACCCGCAGCAAGGTGCCAGCAGATTTACGCATACCAATCCTCTTGAGCCAGAGTTGAGATTCAATACAACTTATAAATACGAAACAGCAGTTGCGTAATTGCTGAAACTTTAAAGCAATGGCGCTAAATTGCTTTGAACGGTTCCGCCTGGACGCAACACCAACTGATCACAGTTGCACTTCTAGTCCTCTTAGTGGTAAATGTGATTTAATACTGCCTTATAAATAAAACATGATTGCATAATCATTCGACTTGAAAACACTGCTCACTTACTGGGTTTCAGACTGAGTCTCTTGCACCAGAACTTGACACCACTGGATTTGCTTACGATTCCTCTTGGTATATGTATTAAGTTTAATACTACTTATAAATAAAACGTGATTACGTAATTAATTAAAAATATAACATTAGGACTTCAGGTGGGATTCGAACTCAAGGGTCGCTCGCATCAAACTCAAATGCTATTGGTTATCGCAATCCTTTTGATATTAGGAAGTCTAGATTTAATTCGATTTAGGAATTGAGTTTAATTCTAAACAATGAAACGAAAACCACTTAAGAGTGAAGGAAATACATTGAACGGTGGTGTAAGTTCGCTTGTACAAACCACACTTTGTATAACATTAAGACAATAGACCGTAAGATTCATCTGGGTTCAGACCCCAGATCTCTCCAATGAAAACCCCAAGAACTCCTGGATTGCATACCAATCCTTTTTGATGTTAGATTGGAATTTTAAATTGCAAAATAAATCACTTAATTGCAACAGATTAAATTGGAAAAAAAGGGGTATCATTTCACTGCCAAGGGTTGCACCAGGAGTCTCGACTGTACCTACGTCTGAGAACCTTTCCATTAGACTATTATTCATCTGTTAATTGTTAAGCAGAATGCTTTTAGATGTAATCACCTTGACCGACATTTGTCAAAAATTAGGTTTTTAGGAAGGTTTGAGGCAGACAACGTATGGATAGATTCTTCTGAGCAAGTTTACTCTGCAGAGCAGTAATTAAAAATATATCAATTACATAAATTAGCAGATAATGTAATAGGTAGATTGATTTAAGTTAATCATTTAAATTAGTTAATTTTAATTACATAAAATTGTGATTACTAGGTCCATCCCAGGTTTCTTGAAGCCCAGCGACACCTTCTTGATTATGTATTGTACCACCACGCTTCTTTAGCAACAACAACCTTAACTTAACAACAACAACAATAATAATAATGTGTAAATAGCAGCAGCGGCCAGAAGCTTTGTATGGAGGAAGATGTTAGAATTTCACAAGTGTATTGTCAAGAGTTAGAATTACAGGAACTTTCACGGTTTTAAAGCTCTCATTATTAATTCTCAAAATTCTTTAGAACCAAGGAGATTTTGAACAATAGAATGTAGCTGCATCGAGTGAGATGAACCATTTTGTCGTAGCATGTAGACACTACTATGATGGCGGTTGGGTTCGACGTGCTGAACTAGCTTACGGTAATTTATATAAATACCATTGTTAGAATACACTTATCAAGGTTTGGCCGCAGTCCCCCTTACACTTATCATTACTGGAAATCTCAGTCCTTGTCTGCTAGTAAAGCACAATACCGAAACAGATTTACAATTTATCATATAGGCCGAAGATAGAAGACTATAATTTAGAGATAGTAATCTTATATTTACTTTACGACAACTTACTTTTACGCCTTATACGACACAGCGCTAGTGTGATTGACACTAATTTTTGGCTGTGCAGAGATGATTTTGTCCATTACAAAACGACAAGGTTATTTTACAAATTAAAATGAAGACATTTTTATTTCCCCAGTGAGGGCTTTGTGAGATGCAAGAGCCTGAAGGGGTCAAATAAAAATGCTTACAATATTTACACAGATTCAGATAATAAGATGTATTATTATTTAGTTCAAGTTACGACATACCTTTCTAATAACATGGAAATGGATCAGATTATCAACATAACTTGGAAGCATCTTCTGTAATATTCCTTACCCATAACTGAATATTATTTCTACGAGTTGGTTTCATTACCCATTGTACTTGATGCTTAATGAATTCATGCAATTCTATTTTTTTTTCAGGCTCCTCTGTAGTCTCTTCAGAGGGTTCAAAGGAGAATTAACATTTAGTAATGTATCAAATTTAAAATGGATGAATTATTTAAAGATTTACTTGATGTGGAGTACGTAGTTTCTGGCATCGAGCACCCTGAAAAGTATTATCTACAAGTGCATGTCTATCTTGAAAGAAAGCCATAATTGACGTATTTTTCTTTCTTTCTTTTCTGAAACGCATGGGACCTGGTGGGACTGATTTCACAAGTTAGTTATATGATTTCTTAGGAAACGCAGAGTTAGATAAACACATATATATTCCAAATACCAAATACGGCTTGTTTAAATGAGTGAAGGAATAAATATAAGCATATTGGGAGTTACAGAATGTTACTTGTCACATTCATGCTTAACCCATACTAGGTATTTTAAATAGAGACTCCTGAATCCACCAAAGTCACTGAATTTTGTACACACTACAAAATGCTGTGTCACTGAATCCATCAGAGTCCATCACTTGAATGTAGATATTGGACATATCCCCTGAATTGCCAAATCTGCCACTAAATTTTTGGTAGATTTTAGCGATTCAAGAGACCCTGTCTCCATGAAATTTATATGATAATATGTTGCTGCATAGAATCCATCAAAATCAAGCATATACAGTACATATAACTTCATAATCCATCAAAACTTCAACACGTAAGCAGATTTCAAAACTATTGAAATCCTGAATCCATCAAAATCCACCACGTATCAATATATAGGTATCAAATCCATAAATCTTCCAATGAGAGGATGGATTTGCAGTAGATTCAAAATTAATTAAAATTAATAATAAAATTTTGTAGAGGTTCTATTTTGACAGTTTATTGTACACGCATTTCCTTTCTGAGTAAATTAGAGAAACTAAGAATAAGCATTCAGAAAAAGATGTCAAAAGATAACTGTGATTACACATGAATTGTAACACATTTTATTACAATTATGATTTTGATAATGTACTCTGTTGAAGATGAGTCTTGATTAAGATATAGTTAATTTTAAACTATAAAATAAATTATTAAGTTGTCTCAAAATATTCTTTCTTCATATGAAAGAAATTAAATGAATTCTTATATAAGTTGAAACCTTGGCCCGATCTATTTGGCATACAGACACTCATAGGAGTATTTTTGATTTTTGCACCTTACTAATGATCAAACCACAGAGTCACACAGGAGCTGTGTATGTACTATGCCTGTAGTTTAGTTTGACCTCCTTGAGTGCCTGCACAAAGTCAATAGGTTAAGAGACATCTACAATTTTGAGTGTCTTTGAGTGTTAAAAGCCACCTATATGGGAGGTTAAATGCAGTAAAGAAGCAAAGAAAACTTCTCTCTCTGCAAATCAAAGTATGCTGACAGTCTTGGATATATGGGTAATGCATTGGAGTCATTCATAGGTTTTAGAAGAGAGAGGAGAACAGGGTGATGAAGAGTTTCCAGGTTTTCAACAAAATGACCAAAAATACTTTATCAAATGTCGGCCATCTTGGTTCTGTATACACAATTCTATGAGGGTCATGGTGAGGCTTATATGTCAAACACTGGGCTGGTGCTTGTACCTGCTCCAGTGAGTAGATAACAATGTCTGTTGGGTACTAGACTAGGCTCTCTCTGTGCAGTGGCTACCAACAAGAAAACATTCTGTATCATAATCCCTGTAATAGCATGGCATCATCACCCCTAAGCACCCCCACTCAAACAATTAATTTGGATACTTTACAGTTCAATAAACCAAACATTTTGGCCATTCCATCTGAAATTAGCCTCTTTTTTTTAAATAATTGCCAGGAATTGCCTGTTTTTACGAACAAGGGGTCACAAAAATTGTTACAGCAATGGTGATGTGATGTGATGAAGTGATTCATAGTTCAAATGCCAAAACAAAATAGGAGCTAAAATCATCATTGATTTTCACCATATGTTTTATTAAATATGTTGTTATACCATTATGCTGAATATATTACAAAATCATCAAAACAAATGCCCCCCTCCATCATAAGCTGCTGTTCATTAATAGGTACAGTTTTAGAGTTTCAATATGATCAGTAATGCTATTACGAACATTATAGATTTTACATTTAATTGATTTTATGTTTTGGTATTAATTAACTCATATCAAATTAACTTCCCCGTTCTCCTGAGGACCGATCAGAGCATACACAGTCAGAAACGTCGAGATATAACCTCCAGTTCTTTCCAAGAACAAATTACTACTCAATAAAATTTCATGGTGTCTACCACCAATTGATGTACTGCTTCCCCATGTGCCTTACCTTCTAATTGGGCTGAGTTACCCTTATTCAAAGTCCTCGTCAAACAAGGGAGTTAAAAATAAGTTGTTAAAATCTAGAAACTATTTATTTGCAAAATGTGAGCTTACTAAGTTTTTAAGTAAACATATATCAAAGGATTAAACCCTAACCCTCCAGGGTGTTTGCAGCTAGGAAACCTGCACCAGACGCAACAGCAAGGTGCATCGTTTATCAAAAAGTGACTTGGCTGCCAGGTGCAACAAGATCCATCTGTTAACAAATCTCGAAGGCGAACTTGCCTCAGAGTCTGTGGTCACCATAGACGCAGCAGAATACACAACTCTGGCATTGTTTAATGGGACCAGCTCTAGTAGAGCTAGAAACAAACGGCTGCTTATGCACTGGTTGATGGCACAGCTGAATCCATCCAAAGTGCATCAGACTTTTCCAGCTGATGCACTCTGCTGCGTCTCTGGCAGAGGGTTAGGGTTAAAAGCTGAATAAACAAATTATCAAAAGAAAATTACAGGTAAATTTTGCTCAACTTAATCTTGTTGTAAGCATAATTCTTTAAACAAGATCTAACGATAAAAAATACTCCACATACTATGCATGGAGTTTGGTGGGTATCCTTTTTTTATAGCAGAGTAAATGTATTATCTTTTTCAGTTTTCAGTATTTTTCAGTTTTTCAAACTGGCATCTGCTGCCACGAGAGGGTTTCATAGGGGCAGTATGTTGCTGCTTTACAGCACCATCATGATAAAATCACTTGGCTTCCAGAATGAGAGCGTATTCACATGTTGTCACATGTGTTGCCTTTTCCCCATTCCACACATTCGCAAATTTTGGTATTATTCAGGAAAGATTTAGGAAATAAACCATACATGTATTTCACACGCTGTTATTAATTCCAAAACAAATAACCTTCTTTGTGTAAGAAAATTCCACAATTTCTCATGAAAACAAAGTAGCCAATTAGTTTTTTTTGACCCGACTCCCCAATAGAAAATGTCTGACAAAGCCAGAGAAGTATGTAACAAAGCCCCTATGGAGGCTTAATGCAGGTATTTTACGCACATGCAAGCTACTCCAATAAATCGGACTGGTTAACTGGGATTTTAGGTTTGGCTATTTGAGACCACGCGATCCATTTTAAATAATAAGTAAAGAGTGTTTGCGGTGGCACACTGTGTAGGCATTCTCTTTTGAGTAGTAAATAGTTCTGAAAAGAACCGATTGAGTTACAAAGCTCAATGTTTCGATCAGTATGCTCTCTAATTCTCTAGAACGATCCATGAGAATACTTTGATATAAAACAACCTTCTTATCCTTTTTCACTGTGCAAGTTACAGTCTTGCCCATTTTACAAGTCTTTACTTACATATTACACTAGTAATTACACAGGTTGAAGAGATAGCTTAATTCTATCTGACCTAACTCCGATGTAAGTTGAGTAAAGGCAATCAACCTAATAAATCTATTCTCTCATTACAGAGGAAAATGTATGCAAAATTACATAAATTTGCCCAGATTAACAAACTTTTTCTGCAAGTGTATTCTTATCAAAGTTGTGAATGCTTTTTTCACACTTTACATGACGCAGATTCTACATTGAGCTGAAACTCATGTTCTTATTGATTGGTTATTGTATATCTTGTTTAAAGAAATTAAGCAAATAATTATGGAGAAGCAGTTTTGCCAACATTTCCAATGCTGTACCCTGCGCATAACCATAAATATTCGTATGTTTTTCAGTCATAACTTTAAAGGAATAAAAAAATTCACCTTCGTAACTTTGGGTCAGAAGTATAAATCTAAGCATATTTGACGAGCATTTTTATTCTATTTTAATGCAAATTATACAATAATAGTATATGTGCAGCGTGTTATAGGAGTGATATTTCTGTATATATTAACAGATTTTACAGATATAGGATAACTGTTAAACAGTAGATTTATCTACCTCGCCAACAATGTCGGTAATCGCTTGATCGTTGATTTGTATGTACTGAATCTTGCATTTGAGTCGAACTTTCTCCTGTGGATCAAAAGCAAAAAGAAATTCCAAATGAGATTTTTTATCTCAACAGATTTGGATTCATACCTTAAAGAGACAGTATCATCACGATCAGAACAGACTTTCAACAGGGCATGGGAAATAGGTGTTCTATAGTTTAAGATGAATACTTTGACTGAAAATTACTGTCTCATTTGTATGCAGCAGCAAGCGGTATTATAACACTTATCACTTGCCCTTATCCAGGTGGTAAAATGACAGTGAAAACCAATCAAAGATGCCCCAGTGTGCACAGTCATAGCACAGTCAGTTGAATGCGTTTCATCACTATAACTACTTGCCCACTATAAAGGTTCAGCTATAGTAGGAGGTTGGTGCAATTTGATAACCTGATATTTACCAATGCTGTATTACCTTCCCTTTAAAACAGCTACTCTACCACACTGTACTCAAGCATTTCTCCAATATTACCTACCTTCTGCTGTGTTTACGCTATGAGCATGACTTGAGTAATTGCTGGGGTGGGAATGGAATTAAAAGCTGGTGGGTCCGTAGCTGATGGGTGGCTGTAGATTAACTCTCACCATCCTGAATAAGAATCCACACATAAGGGTAAATGAATCCAAGTTTAGACTCTGCAGAGGAGGTTAACAAAATGTTAGCCCAGCAAGTTTTAGGCATACAAGCAAAAAAATTTGATTCAAAGTACTAAAATTGAGACCCCTGCACTCTGTACGTCTCTCCAGCAAGTATTAGAGCATTTGAAAAAAAAAAAAAAAACTTTAGGCACTTTTTGTTTTTGACCTCGAAAAAAAATGTCTCCAATCTGCTTCTAAATAACATGGATGATAGCCCTGGGTCTGCACCACTTCAACACAGCCAACTGATTTATAGCCTTCTTATGGACAAGGTTATTCTAACAACGACACAACGTAATAAAAGTGAGGTCCAACACATTGGTATTTGAGAATGTACCTTCACTTCGCTAACCCTCCTGGTATTCGAAATAATTTTTAAAACTAACCGTTGAAAATTTCATCACAATAAGTATTCACGTTTACCGAAAAAATTCTTAAATCTTTTATTAAAATTTTAGTCTGTGAGCTTGTGGGTCCATACGCATTTTCGGGTTACAATCTTTGAGAACTCTCAGGATCTCCTATAAGTATGTCAACAAATACAAAAGCTGTTTGATCTTGTTTTGCCTATACTATGGCGGCATATTGAATTTTAAAATGGCGCGCCATATTAGATTTCTAAAGATATATATGTGCATAGCCTTAATATGCATACTATATGGAAGGAGTCAAAATATTACAGAGAAACCTGCTCTTGGAGCTTAATTTTTCTACATTTATTAACTCCTGATAACACTGTGAAATTCTTTGTATGCCAAGTATTCAAAATGTTGCAGGCATTTGAAGAAATTCATTGTCACATTTAAGGCATATTAGAGATACTTTTATGTATCATTCAGTCAACAGAGGCTGCTATCAAGCGCTGAGTCATGAGTTAAAAGTATCGTGCTAAATAGATATTACATTTAAAACCATTGACAGATTAGCATACATGAAAATTAGATTTTTATATTTATGTAACAGTTAGCACTTAAAATAACTAGGCAGACTGTGCAACACCTTCCAAGCATATTGTTTTGTTCATCGCGGTAAAATATGCGCCATATAAGGCCACTATATGGGCACTAAATCGTGACCAGTGCTGACACCAGTGGCCGTGACATAACTATTACTCTCTCATATAATATAATACAAATATACAGATATATATTGTTTATAACTAGGTTATCTCAACTATAAACAACGGAAATTTACGAAGAACCAAAACGTTGCAATCAAAGAACAGAAAATGGAACAATTTTCCATGGCCTCCGACTAAGCAAAGAATACAAAAATAGTCTGCTCAGTTTCTAGAACAAATGATCTACTGACTACAGACCAGGTTTCAGAACAAATAGCTCAGGACCATGCTAGTGGACCGATGAACAATTCATGCACAAACCTTTCCAAAGCAAAACCTTCTCAGGTTGAAAAAAATGGTGCCACTGGGCTCAGCCTCAAACTTTGTTCCATTAGCTCACTCGCACTAAACCAACCCGATTCCAGCTCTTTTGGGTGAAATTTGACGAATAAGAATTGAATTCCTGATGCATAACAAACCTTCAAAACTCATCTGTTCAAACCACCCATCCACTTGGGAATCAAAACTACACACAGAGGTGTAATACTTAGAAACTATGTTGGAAGCCACAAAAATAAACTTGCTCACACATTCGTCGAGAACTCGGAAGAAAAGAACATGAAAACCCTGAACTATCAGCCCTCAAATATCTGAGGGAACAACCTGAAATCGTGATCAAAATCATTACGATAAAGGGAAGCACTTTCATTATGAACCCGCTCCGACTACCTACTGGATTTGGTTGATTACAAACATCTTGAATCAAACGAGCAATACACCGAGTTCGATCAAGGATATTACACCGAAACCATCCTTTTAATTCTTGTGTCAGGCCAAATGATGCTGAAAACAACACTCTCGACAAACCACACTCAGGCATGTATATCTCTCGATCCGAGGTCACGGGCATGTCACATTCCAGCAATTACTTTCTGCCGAGGAATTCACACAAAACCCACCAACAGGCACACCCTTTGTTGGAAGATCATTTTCTACTCCTGTAGTAACCGCCTGTAGTAACCGCATATGTCGCATATGTCCGCAAAACAACAGATATGCTGAGAAACTCGAGGAATAACATTTCTAAAAATGTGTCTTAATATCACATAGTGTTGATGTTGTTAAAATGTTACACAAATATCCACCAATAAACTGAGGGCAATAAACTGTGTACAATGCCATGCTGACCAACCGACCAACTATCCATAGTTTATCAACAAATACATCCGCAAATTTCTGGAAGTAATACTCAACAGAAATTGTTTCCAATTGGAAATAAAATCAGTTGTGCAATGCAAGCAGCTTAGCAGCCAGTCCGGAAATTTGTGACATAACATTATACGATCTCGAAAATAAAATAGTACAACAGGCTGATCTCACTTATCCAAACTTGTGGTTTGCATGCACTGCAGACACAAAATTGTACACCAAGCCTACGGAGAACATACATGTGCCAGTTTCTACACACAGAACCCATCATTCATCGTCCCTTATATGTTCCAAAGCATTTATCTGCTGAAACTGCGATACTCATTATGCTAGAAACTTGCCAACAATGAGGAAGATTTCACGAAATACGTCAAAATTTCTCACAAAAAATTATTAGCTAGGGATAAACAACGTAACACATAAAGTGTCACATGGCTAACTTCATGAGCCAAACTGATTCTAAATTACCAAAAGATAAACAAGCAACATGACTTATATAATCGGGTTCGTCTAAACCACAAAAGATGTGAAACAGAAGCAGGAAACAAACATTGGCCACTGATACAACAAAATAACATACTCTCAGAAATATTTCCAAAAGCAACCATTTGTTGCATTCAAGAAAGACTCAAAACATTCAGGACCACAACTCTCCCAAGGGACCCCAGGAGTCAGTTTGAGAATTTCCATGTTACCATAGGAGCATTTTCTCCTACATTTGATGGAAAAAGAAGAAATCCTGAAACGATTATTGGTAACATTGTTTCACAATAAATTTGGGAGGTCACTTTTGAAATTGGGTCCAAGATTTAGGAGTTTTGCCAGAGCCAGTCACATCTGGCTTTTTGAAAAAACCAGACTGAAACATAATGATCTGCTCTCTTTATTAGAGGAACCAAACGCATAACGAAGGAACCACAGAAGAACACTCCATGCAAAATGGACACATTTACAACTGTTTGGAAAACATCAATTATCCAAAAATAATAGATGAGGGGACAATCCCGGTTCTAACTTCTATTGAACCAGTGCACAGCTTCAAATTTGCAACTGATTGCCCGCAATTGATGAGGCATGAAGAAAACACAATGTAACAGCTATTGTATTGCTGCTAGAGGATCCTGAAAAGAAATATCCGTCTCTTCAACATATTTCCCCTTTTATGACCAAAATGAAATAGGCCTACCCTGTAAACAAAAGGAGGTCAACCTTATTCCCACAAACTATGTTATGTCAAACTGACAAACAAGCGGAAATAGTCAGTACCGGACCCATACTCATCTTGTGAAAAATAGGCAATTTGACTCGATCAACAAGATGTAACAAGATAGACGATGTGGTGATGAAGGGGATGTTGGTGGTGGTGGTGGTGGTAGGCGATGATATGATGGTGACAGTGGTGACGGGTGGTGATGACTGGGATGTCCGATGATGATGGTACAATTTTGCCAAAATGAAATAAACATGTCACAATGTAACAAACAACACTAAAAACTTCAACGTCAAAGTTCTCACACACTTGACCCTTATATTCATCTCTGTTGACGTACTTCTATGCGTTTTGCTGAAATTCGTACTCATCATACAGCTGAGGGGGAAAATGGTAACTCATCGTAAGTTTTTCAAGTTAAATTTTTACATTGCATTTCTTAAAGTGGATGCCAGTGGTACAAGTCAAACCTTTAACTGGCTGATCCATAAAAAAGAACAATTCTTCTTAAAAGATAAACTGTGTGAGAGTTTGAGATTGTGCATGTTGTATTACAAGTTTACTGAACATAATTTTTACAGCAGCAACGCGATATTGTGTGCCAGAAAATAAATAGGCAGGATTGATAGCCTTCGCAGAAGACAGCCTTCATACGGTGGACACAGTTTAGAGAGAGGGAGCTATTTGGTTTCAGGTCAAACCTTTTTTGTATACAAATTTAATCAAGCAAATCTCGCCCTTCCACATTTGTGTCTCAGAAGCTGGCTACTTTAAAACATAAAATGTGTACGGGTTGATTTGAAATGAATATAGAAGGTGCATTCCAAAACAAACTTGGTTAGTGTGACTCACTTCTATGAGGCAGTGCATTACATTAAACAGCTTCTGTGCAACAACTTCAATTTTAAGCTTAAATTTAAAGAATACTTGAAATTTCTAGATAAAACAAATTGAAAATAATTATTTTCTTTTTAAAGCACTAAATAAAGATTGTGTCAAACATATTCCACTGTTTTGGTAGAAGGCTCCATTGCAGAAGTAACAAAGGTTCTTTTGCCTTAAAAGTCAGAAGTAGCAATCTGCATAGCATGTTCCAGTATTCTACTTTTCTCCTACTTTTCACCGAGTCTGTGCCATAGCCTGCGATTGCGATTGTATTCAGGAAGTAATAACACTGAAAATTCGCTGGACGCCACTGCACGAGTGTAAGTCTGTTAATAGTCTTTCAACAGTTTCCATGTCCCTCGGATTTGTCATTTACCAGTAGTTGTTCAAAAGCTGCCTGTGTAGCGTGGGATCACTGGCTGGCAAAGCCGTGTCATCAGAAGTCAGCAGTTTTCTTCCAAAGCAGATGTACCCTAGGTCTCTCCATCACTGGAACATGATGCTGGCAGGGTCTTCACCATTTCCTCCATTTTTCTGTCAATTCATTGGCATTTGAAACCTTCTCTTTAGGAATCCTGGCTCCAAGAGTCTTCCTGATTATGAGATGTCTTGTAGAACATTTGTATGGAGCCACGCCTATAAAACTGCACGACCTTGATATCCTCCAAGGAAGTACTGATGTCTTCTTCTTGGCCTGGTGTTCAAATAAGAACATCTGTTTGTGATCGATAGTTGCACACTTTAGCTGCTTGCGTGACTTTTCTATGAGCTCGATATAGTCTTGGAAATCATAAACTTCGCTCTTGCTTTTCAACTTGGTGATGGACCCGTGTACACCTATCTGCCGCCATGAATGTATGGCCAGGTTCTAAGTACTTCAGAGATATACAGGTGATGCCAATGGAAGGATTGTTAACCATGCGAAATGCTGAAAACAGCGTCCAGTTTTTGTTTGGGCACTGCAGTTATCAGCAAGAGATTACCTCCTGGATATCTCTGTTGAACCGAAGAAAAGTCAAATATGCACTTGCAACATTTATAGCTTTCCTCCCGGCTTCTCCCTCGTGCCACAGAACAGCCACCATGGTGCATCTTTGCCAGGTGAAGCAAAGTCTCGTTGAAAAGCACAAGTTTCAGCTGAGTAATAGTCCTTGGTGGGTAATTTGGCATGCAAATTGTCTTTGCATGTCTACAGTTGTTACAAGGACTTGGTCATCATTCTTCATCCGCTCTGTGTCTGCATTGAGAGCTGCCCTTGCTTGGGCAGCTCTGGTTTTGTGTTCAACATATCCAGAACAAGCGTGGCAGTTACAGGTACTGCAGTTATGGGGAGGTCATCCGCCGATGCTTGTAGTGGTGGATGCTTGTTCAAATGGATGAGGCATGTTTACACGGGTCATTTTCAGGAGACGAGAATGAAATATTCATAGAGCTGAATACCTTGTAGTAGTATTGGAAGGAACATTGGTCTTGGCCAGATGCCTGTTGACTTTCATTGAAGACCTGATGCATTGAACATATTGATGGGTCGGATGGAAGGTACCTCCTGTTGGGAGCATGGTCCCGCCAGTAATGTGAGACCTGCGGTCGAAAAGATTCAATATGATCTATTACATGTTTGCCCCTCATCAAATTTGTTCTGTGGTACATGTTGACCATACCTGTCGCCATGCGCACCGACTACAACACCCCATCGCTTCCTGACATTTTTCAGGCAGACTTAACAACCTGGTCGCCATGATACCCGATCGTGTGCAGAAAAAACATTTGCACACTTGTGTTGATCCGAACCGCCACTTTGGGTACATTCTCTGCACGACCCTCGGTTTGGTGTTGTGAAGGACCTCTTCTTTTCTTCATCCACGTTGTGCACGAGCCAGTCACGTCTGTGGTCGTAGCTCATGTCCCAAAAGTTCTTGAAAATTTCTTGTCTCTGTTCCTCAGAAAACTTCTCTGAACACTTTCTCCTGCATTTCTGTGTACATGGACGAAAGTATATGGTGGTTCTCCTGGTCTCTGGTTTTCTTTTGTTCCTTCCAACTGATCTGCACCGTTTTTTATCTGTTTAAATATATACAAAGAAATAAAATGTTTTCTGAAAAAAGTAAAACAAATTGCTAGTAATTCAGATTGATTCATTTATATCACTAATGGTCAAGAATTACTAAATAATTTGTGTTTGCGTGGAAGGAGAATTTTACAACAGGGCATTCAAGCGACATCTTTATGTGTCCACAGTAACTGCTATGTGTGAAATATGAATATAAGTCCTCTCCTTAAAATTGCATAACATCCACAGCAAAAGAGGATTATTCAACCTCACCTTTAGATTTATTTAACCCTCTCTCTTGCAGAGCCTCTGGATTGGGTGGAGGCTGATCTACAGCATCTAGTGGAACTTCCTCAGGTTGTTCAGCAATACCTGCATTTGTGATAGATGAAGATTTTATTTTGTATTTTGTCTTGAGTATTGTTAGTACAATTAAAGAAATAGCTGTAACATTAAAATAAAAAAGTGTATACCTATAAATAAAAGATGATTACATTACCTTTTTGGCTATCCTCTTCTGGTGCTACTTGTCCAAGAAGTAGGTCTATATCAGACAATAACAGGCTGCCATCTTTGTTGGGTGGAGGTTGATCTACAACTTCTTGTTGAACTGCATCAGGTTCTTCAACAATACCTGCCGTAGTGATGTGTATTTTGTGATAGAAGATTTTATTTAGCATTTAATATTGAGCTGTACCTTAGTACACTTAAAAGAGCCATGCAATAGGAATTGTTATGATTTGAATACATGTGGGACAGCTTACTTTACGTGTTATAGATGTAATACAAGGAGAAATTTAAACATTTTGGTCTTTTTGCTAATGAAAATGTCCACATTCCTGAGCCCATATTGTGATGATGTCATTCAGGCAGAACAGAAGTATCTCCATAACTTTGTACAAATAATGCATAACTGTAAATAAAGAGAAGTGCATTACCTTTTGGTTATCCTCTTCTGGTGCCACTTGTCCCAAGTATGTCTATATCAGACAACTGCAGGCTGTCGTCTTTGTTCAGATTGCTTTTGGGATTATCTGTGAATGAATGAATTATTGGTAAATAGCCTATAAAGCCCTATATCTAACAAATTTTGTATTTGAAACATTCATAAACTTCTCAACTAAATATATTCAGGAAATTATGGATATATAACTTACTCAAATCAGAGTCGCTCAATGCAGTCTAATATCTCACTAAATGCATTTTCAGTTGAAGAGCTGCACATTACCACAATGTCCTGTTGAAAATAATCTGTAAAATGATAACATAAAAATGTTGCTCACTTTCTGACAAAAGGTGATATATGAATTTGCAAACAAATTGCATACGGCACTCAGATGTATAGCTGCTATATTATTGCAGTTGAAATAAATGGGAGAATTTCTACAATCTAGCTCCAAATTGTGCTTTGTTGAAAATGTTTCAAGCACTTCAGGAAATAGGTCTGTAGAACCAATTATGAAAAGCAACATACCCTCTGAATCAGACAAACTTTCCATGTGAACATCATTCAGGGTTCGTACACTTTTTTACTAAGATAATTCCATGACTTTCCATGACCTTTACAACAAGTATTCCATGACGTTTCCATGACTTTTCGATTCGCGCGAAGATTCGCGCCCAACATTAACAACGCGAATCTAAGTAGATTCGCATAACACCCGAGTGTTCTAGCCAGGCATGCCCGATACGCTATTAAAAAAAATACCGATACGCTATAAATCGGCCGATACGCTATCGATACGCTATAATTTATTCCATGGTGAAAAAAAAATAAATAAAAAATTTCCTTTGTTCGGTTCGAGAACTAATTGTGAACAACAATAATTTGTTGCCACTGAGAGATTTATTTCATCTTGAAGGAAGCTTTATTGATACATTTTAATTGGCCGGCAACTTTGTTTCTTTTCAAGAGAATGTTTTTGATGCACCGCATTTGTAACTATGCGGCCTGCCGCAATCTATTTATAAGCATTCAACGTTAAACGACACTGGTTCCGCTACCACACTGTAGGCAAAAAACCAGATGAGCGGAGTACCCGCGTGCCCAGGGCGAGTGGGACACACGCGTGTTTAGTTTATAATAGCTTGTAAACCAGCCAAGAACCAGGTCCCAGGGTTATTGTCTCTTGGTCTGGGGTGTAAAACCACAACCTGTCAGTCATTGTCAAGTGAACAATAGCCCCCAACTCTTGTCTTGGCTCTAATCCCAAATTGATACATTCAACATCCAAAGTCGGCAGACATTTCTTTTGATGTGAACTTGTGACCCAGAAATTGTGTCTTTTGGTTTGCCGGTTGTCTTGTTTCTTTTTCTTTTAAAACCAGTTTGCGTCAGGAATAAAAAGTTTTCTGGGCCCTGTGCGAGTTCTCTTTTCACACACAAACGCGTTTTGTTTGCGTGAATTTTTTGGTTACGTCAATGAAACTAAGACAGAGACACCCCCATTTAGCTTATTAGCAGATAAATTGGCGAGTTTCCCGTGGGAATTATAGCCAGGAGGGCGTATTTGGTGTTGCGTCTTTAGAAGTCCACCGAGCCCTCAAAAGAATTCTTCGTCGTATTTACACGTCAACCGAGCATGGAGGAAGGATTCCTTCCCCATTATCCGAGTGGCATGATACCGAGTAACAATGGTGCACGGTAATTGGTCTATAGAAATCTTAGTATACTGCAGCTTTACAGATTTCAATGGAGACAAAGACAAAGGTGTGGAACAGGTTTACGAGTGCCCCCGCACAACCACCCATGTGAAGCGAGCGCGTTTACACGGCCCCCCGCTCTTGTGACGAACAAGTGTTGCACAATAACACGTCAACCAAAGCACGAGTTCTGCCAAAATGGCGTGTTTTCACGTCACCCGAAAGGACAATGGAAGCTTCCACAGCGTGTGGTCACGTCTTCTGTGCACGTCACTTTACGCACGTGGCTTGTTATCACGTCAACTGAGCGTGCATACAAATATTCCCGAGTTTCCTATGGCGTGTTTAGACGCTCTCCGATCCGCGGTGCGAAAAAAATTGCGTGTGTACACGGCCTCCGACGCGAACTGGTTTTAATAAGTCTTAAAATTCCATGACTTTCCATGACTTTTAAAGAAGTTTACCCTTTTCCATGACTTTCAAGGCCTGGAAAATGCAAAAGCAAAATTCCCTGACTTTCCAGGTTTTCCATGACCCGTACGAACCCTGTCATTCAGTCCATCATTGTTTGGCTCTGTAAAATGATAGAGAGTAATTTAAATAAAGCACTTTATAATTTATTATAAGCAAGAAACTACATCTTTATCTAAATCTTCATTTATCACAAATTGTACATTACTACTGCAGCTACTGCTGAATGAACGAGCAATGTCTGCAGCAGTAAAATTACTTACATTTATCAAACATAACTTACCCTTTGGATCAGACAACGTTTTTATGCGAACATCATTTAGTCCGTCACTGTTTAGCTCTGTATTATATAATAGAGAATAATTTTAATCAATCATTTTAGAATGTTGTATAAGTCTGGAACTGCATCTTTATCTAAATATTCATCTATTACAAAAATGTACATTAATACTGCAGGAACTGCTGAATGATTGAGCAATGTCTGCTGTAGTAAAACAACTTATGAAAAACAACTTACCCTTTGGATCAGACAAACTTTTCTTGGGGACATCATTCTTGAGTTCATCATTGTTTCGCACTGTATATATATACAATTGAGAATAACATTAAGCGTTTCAGATTTTCCATTATTCTCGGTAGAAACTACATCTTCAACTAAATGTTTATCTATACCTGGGGCATTGCTGAACTGTAAAATTATGAAACACCAGGGCACCCAAGGGGGCTCAGGGGGCACCAGGGGGCTCGGCAGGCAGCCCCCGCCCCCCCAGAGGGTCCCCGATTTTTTACATATATACGTACATATACATACTAGGCCTAGTTGATTTGTGAGAGTAACATTTTCTTTGAGCCCCCACAAGACAAAATCCTGGGTGGAGCCCGCCCCCCCCCCCCCCAAAGGCAAAATCCTGGGTGCGCCGTTGTTATGAAGATCAACTTACTCTCTGAATCAGACACCTGCATGTGAACATCATTCAGTCCATCTGGCACTGTAAATATATGAAAGATAATAACTTAAATTAAGCATTTAAAAAACAGATAAAATAATGCCACAATCTACTTTGTTATCACCTGCTGACGATAATCATACAAAATCCAAGGACAAAATTAAAAGCAAATGAAATATACCTGCATTAAACAAGTGCTTTCATTAATAAGTAATATAAGTACATTAATAAAGCTCAATAATGTATTAACTCTACTTTAACTTCATTTTATTACCTTTGATAAGTTCTGTGTCGTCATGTTTGAGCTGCTTCTTGCCTGTAAAGGAGGAAAGGAATATTAGAAATGATATGATATGAATGTTATCACAGTCTTCTTTACTCCTAGATTTTACCCTTAAAGATAATTGATTACCTGTTTTAAGGTCTGCTTTAGTGATCTAGGGACTTTGCTGGGAACAAAATCGACATTTACTTTCATTAGTGACAAACATGTTGGCATCAGATTTGCAAAAACTTAAAAATGACTAAAACTAGCATGATTCAATCACTAGTAAAGTGCACTAATGAGATTTCATTCTTGAATATCCATACTTGTTTGGACATATTTTTAGTCCTATCAAAAGACTGCATAGCCATATGCATATTAAAATACAATTTGGCCTACATTATCAACGCCTATTCATTAACTCAGTAGGCCTATTCATAAAATTTACAACAAAATATGAATCAATAAACCCTGGCTGTATTGAAATATTTCAAAATGGATCAAACAGAAACATGAAAAGTTGGAGTTACGCAGGCTTAGCCTAACCTATGTGTAAGCTAAGATGATGCAGCAGTCATGGCAGTTTGACCAGTGTGTAACGTAGGCCTAACCCTTGCCTGCATCATGCAACATTATAATTTATATGGGCGCTGATTACATTGGACATTCATCTATCTACTGATTACCTCTGAGTTCTATAGTATTATATTTAAGACTTAGGCATGTAAAAGATAGACATACCTTGGTTTTTTTCCAATGCCCTTTGGAGAATTTGAAAGCCCTGCTGTGCAGCTTGAGGTTGAACATGGCCGCCATTATACATTTGATGAGTTAGAATGGTGATAGCGCCCTCAATAGTTCAAGTATTTTTATGGCAAATGAGCTTATCTCACAGATGGACATGTCTTAACTTAAGGTTTTTTTTTATGGCAAAACAGCAGCCTATCTTAAAGTAAACTTGTTTTGCCATAAACACTCAACATTATGTTTTGAACTCATTTGAAAGGCAGATCTATGTATCTTAGACTTAGCATGTTTTACCAAATAAAAATAAAGTATGCATGACTTAATTCAAAGTTAGACGTTTCTCAAACTTAGATATTTTTTTGGCAAAACAGCTAATCTTGAAGTTAAGTTGTTTTACCCTAAACACTCCACATTAGGTTATAATCAATTTGGAAGACAAAGTAGTCTATCTTGGACTTACAATGTTTTACCAAGCAAAACAAGAAACTGTGAATGACTTAGGTTAGAGATAAGGCGTTTTGCCATAAAATGGGTGTGTTTATTTTATTGTAAAGATAGAGACTCGTTTGAGAATTGCCTTCGAGAAAATGATGTCATACCGACAAAAGTGTTGAGAGAGCAAATGCATGAAAAATTAAAACGAGTCAAACATTGTAAATTGATTTTAAAAATGGATCAACCTACCGATTATGCGATTCTAGACTAAATTACTTGGCTTACTCAACATTACTTGGCATTACTGATTCGTTACTCAACATTACTGATTCGTTACTCAACATTACTGATTCGTTACTCAACATTACTGATTCGTTACTCAACATTACTGAATCGTTACTCAACATTACTGAATCGTTACTCAACATTACTGATTCGTTACTCAACATTACTGAATCGTTACTCAACATTACTCAGCATTACTGATTGGTTACTTAGCAATTACTTAGCATTACTGAATCGTTACTCAACATTTTTTAAATAAATTAAAAATACTTATAATAAATGGAACAAGTTCACAAAAAGTCATTAATGTTACCCCCATCATCAATGGATGATGATGAAAGTGACAGCTTGCTGCTGAAACAAAAGCAGCGAGACAAACGTCTTTTATGTTACTGATTGGTTGTATTACTGTTGGTTACTCTCTGTTACTCGTGATTTTATTGATTTTTTCTATAAATACTTATAATAAATGGAAGACCTTCACAAAATAATAACCGAAAATCCATCCATGGTAAGCCCACCATCCATGTTAAACCCACCATCCATGGATTTTTAATACAAGTGACAGCTTGCTGCTGAAGCAAAAGCATGAGATAAACGACTCTTGTCTTTTGTAGCGGGAGTAGATTAAAATATATGTTTAGGATAAGAGTATTCCGTTAGTGACATTGAAGCTTTTTCTTCAGATGTGCGAGATGTATTATTCATGCAATACGAAACTAAATTAGGTCGTATTGATATAACAGAGGTCTTTAGGTA
This sequence comes from Zoroaster sp. YZ-2022, assembly GCA_029582265.1. Lineage (NCBI taxonomy): Eukaryota > Metazoa > Echinodermata > Asteroidea > Forcipulatida > Zoroasteridae > Zoroaster > Zoroaster sp. YZ-2022. The sequence continues at coordinate 29,019,563 of CM055831.1, forward strand.
GCGCCATTCTAACATTATATGCCAAATTATTAGGATTTAGTTTAAATCGCATTGATTTATATGGTCATCATTTTGAAATTGACGACGAAGGTAAATTAATTACAGATTTAGAAAAAGACCCATTCATTTCGAGCATTCTTTCTACCGTAGCGTGTGATTTATACTACAACTATGGAATGTTGATAGCACCGCTCTCAGCAACGCTAATTACGGCAAAACATTTAAAAAGAAAAGAAAGAAGTCTTGTATAGATAATAAAAGCGATGGAGACGAACGAGAATGCGAAGCAGACGATAAACCAAGCGAGCACACCGTCGTCGACTCCGTTGTCAGTAACGAAAACACCAGCGATCAATAAGAAAATAAAAAATCCAAAAAGAGTCGCAGCTGGTAAAAAAGCCGCACAACTTAATAACAAAAAATTAAAAAAATTAAAAAAGGGCGCTCATTATGTAAACAAAGGAAAGTTTAGCCGTAGTGATACAGCTATGTCGATAAAAGAAGAAAGCGCTAGAATAAACTACTACTATATCGCTATTGCCTTAGCCGTTGGAGGTTTCGCTTATTACTTGTTTTCCAATCAAAACCAAGAGCCAGCGTCACAGAGCGCGGTAAAAGCTCCGCCAGCTACCGCTTCAGCTATACCAAAACCCGCACCAACGCCCAAACCTATGCCCACGCCAACGAGAGAAATTGTTGTTTTTGAAATGGAATAAATTTAAAAAAAAATTAAATTATATTTACTAAGTATAAAATATGATGGATACAAAAGGAATCGTTAATTCAGCTTATCACAGTGCCGTTGAAGGACTTTTAACCATTTTATACAGCATGCTTGGTAAAAAAGTATTCAACATAAATCCAGCCGATTTAGGAAAATTGGATATAAAAGACGGGCTAAAACTAACCACGAAGGTTGCAGCGGCTTCAATGACACAAATGTGGTTAGTTCAACAGGGAATTTTACCAGACTCTGTTATGCCTAATAATTCTACAGAATAAAATATATTGTACAATATTTTAAAAAATGGATAAACAGATAAAACAAAAAGCTTTGGCTAGGATACTGGAAGGTCTCGACGCGATTAAAAATAGCTCAAGAAACTAAAGTGAATAAAAAATTAGTTTCACAGTGGATAAAAAGCAAGCCTTGTGGAAAATTTATTTACCTATCCTAAATACATTCCTAGACCGACCAGTTCAAATTCAATGTTGGAAAAAACCAAATGAGGGTTCATCAAGCAGATTTATTGTTTCTTCCGCACGATAGTGTGGGTAAAAGACAAGTACAAGTACGCGTTAACCGTTGCGGATGAAGCCAGCAGATATATAAGAAGCGGAACCGTTGTTGGATAAAACTGCCGCTCAAGTCAGTAACGCGTTTGAAAAATTTATAAACGTTCGCCGTTAACTTGGCCAACAATTTTAAAGTCGATCCTGGAAAAGAATTTATGTCGACCGTCACTAAAATCATGAGTCAACACAATGTAAAAATCCAAAGAAGCGAAGCTGGGAATCATAGAGCTCAAGGTATAGTAGAGCGATTCAATAGAACTTTGGGTGAAATATTATTTTCTAATCAATACGCTAGAAATAGCAACAAAAGAAAAGAAATAGAGAATGGGTTAAAAAGATTACCGTTGGTCGTAAAAGCATTAAATAACGAAACAACCAGACTTATACATTTAAAACCTAAAGACGCGATTAAATTACCCGTTGTCAGCAAAATCCATCCTCACCAGCTATTGCTAAAAAGAATGAAAAAAGAATTCCTTTAAACTCGTTAGTTCGATATTTATACGCACCCGGTGAAGTTGAAAAAGATACGAGAAGACGACCGACAGATCCTATATGGAGTATAAAAATTTATAGTTTAGCTAAAACGATGAAAGTTCCGAATCAACCCATCTTGTATTGTTATCGTCTGGTCCTAAACGTAGTTTTGTAAGAGAAGAATTACAAATTGTACCGCGAGATACAGAAAATCCACCCATTAAACAATTATTACACTGAATTCTTCTAATCTTATAATGACCGTAAGAACAAGTATGTATTCCATCCTCTAAAATATATCTCTTTGTATCGAGACCGTCTAACGATTTTTTGTCAACTTTTATAGTGTAAAGATGATGACCCTGGTTTCTAATAAAATTCATCTTGTTATGATACGCTTTATTTTCAAATAAAACTCTTTTATAGTTTTCGTGGTTAATTTTCTTTTCTAAAACTTGTTTTTTAACGCCTTTAGCTTTTTTTAGTTCTTTCGAAAAAACACTAGGTCTTAAGCCGGTAGGTTTTTTTGTTTCTATTTCTTCTTGTAAAAGTATAGGGTACATTTTTGCTCTTAAACCCGCAAATTCAGAAATAGGTACGCCAGCTGTCTCATCTTTAAATTTTCCAATCACTTTTTTATTAACTTCAGAATGTAAAAAATGATCTTTCTTATAATTACTAAAGTCGTATAAATCATGATCTTTTAATAAATCTTTATAAACATCTCTCGTTTCAATATCAACCATTAAACTGTCTGTATCCGTGTAAAGTAGTTTGCATTTGTCTTCATATTTCTTTTTTAAATGATTGTAATAAAAATCGTACATGAAAAGTTTAGCTAATTCTAAAATAGTCATTCCTACATAGATTGGTTTATTGAGTACGAGACTTGTTTTGTACATATGAATCGCCATAAGTCAAAGCCTTCAAAATCTTTTGCTCAGCAAAAGTCCAACTTTACTATTTTTTTACAGATGCGTTCTTTGTCCTTTTCATCGTTTGGTCTCCACGAGATCCACATTAATGCGATTTCGTACATTTTCCATCGTTTTTCCAAAACTGAATTATTCATCAGTTTGTACAAGTCTTTCTCAAAATCAGACGTTGCATTTTTCTGAATTCAGTGTTTAAATTAATGTATGATTTCATCCACGATGATTCATCAAATTCTAAAACGCGATAAATTTTTGTTAGTTTTCATACCGAGTTGTAAATATTTTTGTAAATTCTGATAATGAATAACGTATTTCGTTTTGTTGTCTAAATTAGCGACTAATTTTTGAACGTTTGGGGTGGGTTTGTTGCCCAATAACTTGAGTTGATACGGTGACATCCATTCTTTTGCTACCGTTAATTTCTCTGGCGCAGTGGATAATCGTTATGAGAATCATGTAATTTTCTGGATATTCTAAATCGTCAACTTCTAAAATATGTCCTCTTCATATTTTAATCCTTTTTCTTTTATGAAAATAAAAGTCATTAATTTGTTCTTGGATAACCATTTAAATTTACCAGTTGGTAAGGTTGACTCATCGCATGACCGTACAAATTATTCGCGTCTAAATACATAATGTAACTCGTTGGTTTTGATGGATCGTAACCCTCACATTTTGGATTGTTTGCTTTAGAGTATCTATTACTCACCATAACTATTTCTCCTCTCAAACCTTTTTCTATAAATAAATACATGTCGATATCAGTCAACAACTCTAGACAAACTTTTGAATGTTTTAATAAAGCGTCCCAACTTAAACCCGGACTCGTATAATGAGCGGATCTAAACCGTATTGTTTCATACAAGTATCGCGAAAATTTTCAAAAACGTCTGCTAATAACAAAACATCAGTACGCACGTACAAATCGTGATAATCACCTAGAGTTTTACAATCAAATTTAGCCCAAACCTTCTTTGCGTGCTCATATTCTTCTTTAGTAATACTGTCTTTATTTAAACTACTATAAAATGCTTCTTGTGAAGGAAGTTCTTTTTCGTCAAAACGTTCAAAACTATCCATGTATTCGTAAGGATAAATACCCTTTGTTTTAAAAGATAAGAATTTTTCTAAATCGGGTTCGTGTAATTTCGTAATACGAAAAGATTTACTCGATTCAACTATTTTATTGAGCGAATAAGGTAAAATTGAAAACTATCGAGAAATCGTAGTTGACCGTTTGAAAAAAGAAATATACTTTTCACACTGTTTGGAATACACGTTAGTTTTTCTTTTGTTTTACTCATTCCTTGCATGATGATGAGATGGGGTCGTAGCCTCGTAAATTATGAATAAAAACAGGTATAAATGTTTTGCCTGGTTCTATTTTTAGTTTTAAAATTACATCTATCATGTGCCGCGCCTCTATATTTTCCAGTGATGTGGCAATGATCTCTAACTTTTGTGTAAGATTTTTTTAAATTTTCACTCTCAATTTCTTTTCTACAAACCCAACAACGACATTTTGGGTTGTTGTTATCGTGCCAATAAGATTTTTAACATATCCAGCACTGTTTAGCATTTTTTTTTCTTTTTCATCTTCTTTAGTCATAATCAAATCTTTAGGGTTTGAAAATATCGCATTGATCTTTAATACTTCATTCGACAAATTATTTAAAAAATGTAAAAACTGCATCTTCACCCTGTGTGTAAACGATGAAAATATTTCACCGTTGCATCGAATAATTACGTACGAATAACCGCACGGAAGGTGCTCTTGTTTGATATAAGTTTTGTCACCTAAATTTTTACTCATTAAAGGTAAAATTGCTTCAAAGTCTGCGTAAATAGTAAAAGGAACTTTCATCGTTTTATGAAAATTTTAAAATTTAAACGTATCGTTTTTACCCTTTATCGGTATCGTGTATTTTACCGCTCTACCACCTATACCTCTACACTCTTTCATATGATTTAAAAGTAGTTCTTCTCTACTAAAATTACACAAGCAACGATCATAAAAGTGTTTTTTAGCTTTATGCTTTGTTTGATCATAAAGTAATTTATTAAAATCCTTGATCCAAACAGTAGTGAGATCTAGTTGCTCTTTCTTCTTGTTCTTGGATTAATAATAATTTCAGTCGTTCTTTTTCACACTCTGCGTCACTAATGTATATAGGAACGACTGAATCGTATTTATCAAACCATAAACGTTTATCGCTATACCATTTGTTTCTCCACTTGATTAATCTGACTGATTGGTGTAGAAGCCTCGATACCATCAAAATTTAAACCATCCTCTATCGGGTATTTGAGACATTCTTTCACCGTTTTGTACAACAGGAAAAAAGCACTTCGTAGCGCCCATCGTAAACAATTATCATCTTTGTTTGTACGTTGATGCATGTTTTTATTTCTTAGGTAATTAGGTAGCTCGATATAAGAACCACCTCTCAAAGGTTGATATTTTGAAATTGTAAGAACTAATTGTTCAAAACGATCTACAATCCATCCAGAACCTCTATTTGCCAAGTTGCTATAACTTCTCCAATTCTATCAAAACCCTAGCTAATTTAGCTTTAATATTATTCATATTTAATAATTGTTATTTGTTCAGAAAAATGAATATAAATCGTCAAAAATCGATCCCACCGTCATCTTTTCTCTGTAAAATTTAACCCACAAATATATCATAAACTTAAACGGCCCAAATTCTTGTAAATCTAAAGTCAACTTTTTCGATTATCGGTGCTTCGGCACCTTCGTAAAGCTATATAAATCTGTTTCTCTTTTATGACCCATCGGTATAGTCATTATTCGCTTTCGCAAATATTCTCCACCATCAATCGCTGGTTCATCAAATTCTAAAACACCTCTACATAATCTCTCACAATCTTATACAAATCTTTTCATAAAATATCTTCCTGCCCCTATCGGAATAGCTTCAGCTTCTATAACAGCCTCAAGTTGACGCTTTGTTAATTTTGTTAATGGTCTTGGTTTATGTCGTTTTATATATTTTTTACTGTATTGTAATAAGAACGTTTATCTACTTTACCCTTTTGATTTTGCACAAGAATTAATGGTCTGTGTTCTCGCGCAAATATTTTCAATTCTGATAATGTCCATTTCGATACATATTTAGTCGTCATCTTTACTATTAATCTACATAATATTATTTTATTATTTCATTTTTTTAAGTACCATTTTCAATATCTTTTTTTGTGGGGCGTTTTATATATTTTTTTAATGACCCTGCTAAAACATGACCTTTGACCTAAATTTTTAGCAAATCTTACCTACCCTTTCATGACGTCATCAACAACCAACCAGTGCACCCATTCAAACTTGACCTTTCATGACCTCTAAACGTCAACAATCCTCCATTTATATATTTTTTTAAGTCATTTTTAGTAAAAAATCAAATAGTGCACCAGAAGCCCCATTTACATATACTTCTCCAACATATTTTATTTCACCTAATCATAACCTATGGTACTTCTATGTTTACATGCTATCAAAAATCCGATCATGACGGGTAACTTGGCTTGTACACTAATAATATAGACGTCCAATATCATTATTCCATTGGAGACTTGGATCAAACCGCAAACTTCCTTCGTCTGGTAAAATAAGTCAGTTTGGATGTAATACATTGTGATATTGTTCTTTAGAATTTTTGTCTGAGGCATTCAATATTTGTATATCATTCTGATAGACATGACAATTATTTGCTTATTAAAAATAAAGATGTATAGCCTGTGTTTTACCGGAAATTTTTGCTTTTATTGGATCATTGAAAATTTCCTTGTAAAAGTAATTTCCTTTTTTAAATTTCGTTAATAAATACTTTGATACGATATCTTTAAAATAAATAGTTGTCAGAAGCTCAGTTTAACAGGAATAAAAGTGTCAACAATAATTTATGACGGGATCCACCCATCCATTCATTTTGGTACATATTTAATGTAAAACCATGATTCTCACGATTATTTTCAGAAATTTGTTATTTACAAAATTTGTATTAACTTTCTCAGGAAAACTAAAATGTCCGTTAAAATAACAAAGCTGCCCTTAAATTAGTGAAAACGCGGGCTTTAAATATTGTTATATTGTTAACGTGTAAAATCAAAATACACAAATTTAATACAAAATTGTTATTCTTTAATTTAGGTGAGTATTCAAGTGGATGATAGCGGAACAGATTTAAGCGTAATGGTAAACAATGCCATAGTTCCTGATGAAACAGTGACGAAAGGTGAGCTATTTATTTGATACAACAAGTCTGGGATTATGTTTCATGACCCTAATAGATTCAAACGCCAGTGGAAACACTTGCTAAAACCCAACAAAATAATTTACAAAAATTAAGAAAACGAATTTGCAGATATAATTTGTAATTGACAAACCAAATAATTACAACAGAATAATTAAGTAAGACTGAAAGAAAACTTAAGCAGGGAGATGACTTGGGCGCTCAATTAATACATAAATAAAAAAAATTCTTTCATTAAGATGGGCATCAATGGTCGGACGACAGGCTGACTTTAAATTTATACAACAAAAAAGGGCAGCTCTGTACTTCAACATATTCGCCCACACACGTCCCCAGTCACGATGCTAGAATGCACTCCACTGCCCTCTTGTCCATAGGTTTTATACCAGTGAGACACTTTTTGTTATGGAAAGTGGGTCCGGCCCTCTGTAGGAATGTCAAGCCTGGACAACTGTAACCATATTGTAGCTTGGAGAGAAGACAATAACAATTTATATATAAACCCAGTAGCTGCATGCTAAAGATACATTATTTATCACAGATGGTTAGCAGCCACATATACCACAATACAATTAAAAAGTGGAATTATTTAAACAGTAGCTGCTTGCTAAAGTTATTTATCACAGAAGGTTGGAAGCCACATATACAATAGAAGAATGTTATAAATTCATTACAATATTTTTGCGTCGGGTGATAAACAATTGATTTGTTTTAGCCCCTACACCAACGTGTGTATAGCACTGCATACTCATGTGAAAAAACTTCACGTGCGACTCGAGCGGGATTCCAACCACAACCTCCTGCTTACTAGGTGCAGACGTCTTAACCTCTTCACCACCGAGCTTGCCCGATGACGATTGTCCGTCTAGAATCTAATATAAAAAAAACTAACACACGTCGGTTGTAGGGCATATCAAATAATATGATTATGATCAGAGAAGTAATCGGAAAAAATTTCCTACCAAATGCGCAACAAATGCTGCCCAACGTCTTGGTCATCGGTCTACAAGCTTATGTCCTATTTCAAATTCCCACTAAATTTCTCTCTCACTCAATCAACCATATCACGTTGCACCAAAAATGATGTAGGCCTGAGTCCTTAATTATCTATATTAAATGAACTGCTGAACCACAGCTGTAAATACAAAGGATATGCAAATTAGATAGGGACAAGAGGACTGCTGGATGAACAGACAAAATAAACTTGACGTAGTCTAACACTTGGTTTCTCTCAATTCTCTGAAAGGCACAAATTGTTTTGTTGTAACACGGAAAATAAACAGCGATTCTGACAAGAACTTTTCATATGTTTATCTTTACACGTTTAGCTGATTAAATTCCTCCGAGAACGCTGGGACACTTTCCCCAATGCTTCCATAGCTTCGCCACACACTTACATTCATCAGGGAAATAATGGTGTTAGAGTTTTAGGCCTACATACATTGCACTTTGGACTGTTTCTGTGTATTGATGCTGCATTCAGACATAAGCTAGCGTCTGGAAAGTCACATCATGAGAACATGTGGTTATCTCATTTCCTACATTATTATTGAAAACCTTCAATATTTCAGTTTAACAGGGAAATTATTATCTTTTACTTTACTAGGATTATTTATCGGTATGTGTTTAATAAAAAGAAAAGATAGTCAACACATTGAATTCAGCTGTGAGGATGGAATATCTATAACGACTAGTGTTCAGCACGGCACAGCAAACATCTTAGCGTCATTGCCGGATCGTTATAAAACACACATATTTGGAGGACTGATGGGTAAGTTGTTGTTGTTGTTGTTGTTTGTTTGTTTGTTTTTGTTTTTTGTTTTGTTTGTTTGTTTGTTTTTTCAGTCAGTTTATACATGTACCTCTGCTGAAGTTTAACACTAAACAAATATCTGTCTAAAACGTCGGGATAAACAATCCTATAGGACAAAACTCATAGAATCACAATGCTACGCAATCTCATGTAAAACCAACAATTTTATGCTACCGGAGAGTCACCTAAATATTAGTCGGTTTAATTGTCATTGGCAGTCCTTGCCAAATTAATTTGGTTGTAACCATGCACAACAAACCAGGTTGTTCGTTGATTGCTGTACGATATAGCATGGCTACTGCCACAGCAAGACATGCACAGAATTACGTAATGAATTATTTTTTGCCCTTGTAATGTATTCAATGGAAAATACAACATTGGTAATGTCATAAAACTGCTTCTATGAATCATATGTAATAAAGCCTTAACCACTAAACACTTCAGCAGTAGAATGCATGTAGGTCATAAACTAACTTAGAAAGTATCAGCTTATTTTTCGTGCTGTTAACTGAAAAAATCCATTTAAAACGTTGTTTTCATTCTGATAAATTGTTGAATCCGTGAATAGTTTGTAGTTTTTACTCTAAAATGAAAACACTTAAGATAAAACAATTTTCAGGAAAATTAGAACCTTTACCCAAATAACATGTATTGCCAACTCTAGAATGGTGTATTCACTAATATATTACAAAATATTTTAAAATTCGCTAAGCCGAAATAATTTACATGTCATAACAACAACAAATGTAAGATATAAATATTACGCAGAACGGACTCTAGACAGTCTTAGTCAAGGCTAATGTTTTACATTTAGGGAGAACAGCACATCTCAGAATGATAAACCATATCAGAACAATGGAGAAAGTGAAACAAGTCAAAAAACTGTTTATATTGAATAATTAGAGGATGCTGTTTATGGATATATGGACTATTAATAAAGTAACATTGATTACAATAACATAATAGTTTCGGTAGACAATTTAATTGAAATGTTCAAGCGTGTCATTAAGTTTTAACTTCATATCGCTCTTGAGATATCAATCAAATTTACTTTGGGAAATTAGGCATTTAAATTGTTACTTGTTGATAAAGATGAAGGCAGAATGTTGTTATTTAATGGAGCTGTTAATATTGAGAGTCCACTGTATAAAACATTTTAGTTAGCTGAGAAGGAATTGGAAAATTAGAGGCAAAGAAAACGCGTTAATTATATTTTAGCAATCACATACATTGTACAACTCTAACACTACTTTTACCAGCAACCCCAATACTGACCGTAAAAACGTGTATTTGAGATGCGGTTACCACAGCTGTCAAAACCTCTAGTCCGACTCCTGATTGATGAGCTTTTTGAGTCGTTAGCTTTGAGTCCGAGTACAAGTCATCAAGTTGAGCTCAGATCTGAGTATGAATCATGCAAAATACAGGTCTACTATAACTCAGTTACTTGGCAGTTTGTTTTGATACATATTTATGTCTATGGGTCTGGCCAGTGACCTGACTTTATCTCAAACTTTTCACAATTCTTGTGTTTCTTTCATGTCTGTTTTAACTCTGTTTCAAGTCATTGTTACGCCTTTTGATCATCTCCATGTAAAGAGCGCAATATAATTTTTTTAATTATTATTATTATTATTATTGTATGTTGCCTATTATTGTTGAGAAACCATGGTTGTCATATCATTATCAGTATCAGCCATGCATTGCATGCCGAATTTTTAGTTGCAAATGCCCAGGACCAGGTCAAGTAGAGAGAAAAATGGCAACATTTCAGTTACAGTGGAAATTGTAAAATTTATTTCCTCATTTTCACAATATTCATTATGTATACATTACATACATCTTCTTATAAAACAGGTCAATTGAAGACAGAAATAGGTAAAACGAGCAAATTAAAGACGAATGTGTGAAGGTCTCAAAGAATTAGGCTGCGACGTGCAAAACTCTGAAACTAGCATACCGTATGTCTGGAAGTGCCATCCAACTTGTTGAGATCCTGATAATTTATCTCGGGATGACGACATCATCAACGAAATGTGACGAAATCCCAACATAATCTATCTCATGGGTGTCGACATCCTGAAAGTAGGATGTCGTATGCCGAATAATTTATCACAATCTCAATTTATATCAAGCATGACCTTTCATTGAAATTTACTTGCAACTTCTAGTTTTTCACTCGTTTTGAAATAATAAAATACTTCAAACTTTAATTAAGTTATTCCGTTATCAGTATTACATAACAGCAATTAAAAATTTTCATTACCAAACAGTAATTGACAGATATTACAACTGAAACACAAACTGTAACCATGAACTGCGTACAGAACATTACGAGCAGAATATATAAGAAACTCCCACGAATTATCCCCATTCCCGGGGGTTATGAGCAGCCTCGTACCACTGCTCGCAGAATGCTAATATAACAGGATATACGTTCTTTCATCGTCTAAAAAAGCATAATTCCCATAAATACATAGTAAACTTAAGATGTTTGATTGGCAACGTTTCATTTCTGAAAAGGTGCAAATTCAAAATATATGACCCCATCCCCGTCATAATTATTAGGGAAGGAGGATAGGCCCTGACACCACCTAAGATATTGAAATTATTATATTACCTGAGCAAGAATTAATTCACAAGGATGGTGGATGATATCTCCATATTATTATACCGGTACAAAAAATCCATAATACCATTTCATGGAGTCCAGTCTGTAAAATAATATGAAATTCGAATCCTGTATTCCACAACTTACTGACCCAGAATGAGAATAAGCATTTCATTTCATTTCATTCCAACCATACACGACATCTCCACTTGTATTCTTAACAACTTCAGTTTCACTATAGTGTGGAAAGATCCGAATGTAATCACCCTGTCATTTGGGTAGCTTGCATAATATATGCAATATGTAATAGCTTTCGTGTCACACTGACAGAAGTATTAGTCTTAGCACCTTATAATCCCTTGCACTCCAATATGATTTGAATACAGTAATTTATCATTTATCATAAATATACACGCTTTTGAAGATGAAAATGCTTTTGAAGATGAAATACAAATTGCAATACAGAATAAATATACATCAAACAATTCAACAATTTATGGGCGGGATAAAATATTGAGTGTCTGTCATACGAGATTGTGAAATAATATATCTGACTATTTTCAAAAATTTGAATCACTACCTGAGCTGCATAATTAATTCATCTCTGTAAGTTTAATTCATCTCTGTAAGTTTAATGTGCATATATTATTTTACAGGAAGTTGGGATGACGATCAAGTAACGATTTAAAAAGGACTTGGGGCAACTGAAGTGATGAATAGGACAGGTCCAGATGGAATGTATTCGGAGAAAGACTTCTTAGATTATGGACGGACATGTAAGTTATTTCCATTTTAATTATATACAAATACTTCAAAGTGTAGGTTGCAGTTAATACAAGCTGGACTATTACATATATGTTCGTCCATGCCTGTCAAAGTTGTGCCCCCCCCCCCGCAGGGAATTTAAAATAAAGAATCAGTGGGTGGGGGGAGAAGTGTGCCTAATCCCCCCCCCCCCACACACACACACACACACACACCCTCACGCACATTGATTTGTGGGGTATTCCTTTGTTCGTTCTATTATCCCTTTTCCTTATAATTCTCCTGTGGGGTACAAGATTTTCTATAGTTACCTTGTGGGGTCCAATTGTTCTATTGTGTTTTGGACCCCACAACGAATGGTGTGTACGTTCACACACACCCTCACACACACACACACACACACACACAAAAGTGCACTTTTTGCGAAAATAATTGCAGTCTTATATTGCAATGTATGAGTAGTGTACAAAAGAAAGATTATTAGCAGGACATTGCCTATAATGGCTCATTTGAAATCTGAATGTTACGCGTTTTTGGGGACCCCGGAGCCCCGGGATTCGAACAAACTCCTTTTTGGTTGATAATAAATGTTTTGGAGTAAGCAAAGATTGAGGTTCTTTTCTTTAAAGGGATTATGAAATGCAATTTTATGTAGATACATATTTAGGCAAATAACAGTGCTTCTTAGAGTTCACCACCACCACCACCACCACCACCACCATCAAAAATAGTATTTTTTATCCATTGGCCATGAAATATGGCACAAATGTTGTCTTCAGTACAATCAACAATGTGACGTCAATTAGATCACCACTTGAGAATGCTTTTTTACTAAAAGTACAATAAAGGCTAATTATAATAACATCCATTGTACTATTGATGACATAATGACAAATTTAATTGAACCTGTTCAAAATATACGGTTGTCATGGCAACCATGATCAAACACTATCATTGATTTTTGCGTGATGTGGGTCCAAAAGAATAGTTAGGAAAAATCTGAAAATTTCAGCGTGATCGGACATAGCGTTCTGGAGATAATATAACAAATGTCATATGTTCCCCTTGGCATCAACAATGTTGGAACCAACAATCACTGGACCCCAACCCTAGGCGTCCCCTGGGACCCGACGCCACAATGCTCATGTGCTCCATAAATCTACCAAGACGAAACTCCCAATCTAATTATTGTGACGCGTATGACATTCGCCACACTACAGCTGCAAAAGTGACTTTTACAATTATATTCTATAGGTTTAGATAATGACTTGTATGTTGTTTAGTTTTATTATGACAAAACGGGGATGGTCAAATTTTACTATTTTCCTAGGGCAGCTAAATCCAAAGCCCTACATAATTTCACTGCGATTTAGTCTTTCCTGCAGGTGATTTCCCCAGACCTCTTTGCACATGGGGTGTAATATGTGTTCCCTCCAAACATGAATGTATTTCGTCTGCAGATGTTCCATTCAGATGCGATCTTAGATTCACTGCTTATTAGATTCACTGCTTGCCATTCCTGTGGGGCTCTGAAGGCTCAGGACGGCACAGGACTGCACAGGCCGGCACAGGCCGGCACAGACCGGCACAGGCCGGCACAGGACGGCACAGGACGGCACGGGCTGCCATAGGGCGCTGTGTGTCATAAGCTAATATCACACTGGTCAGCCAAATTTTGGTGGCATGCAACAGAACTATCTAACTTCACACCAAGGTATGTTCAGACATGCAGGTGAACAAACTAATAAATGAAGTCATCTGTCGGCAACACCGACTTTTCATAACTCCACCAAAAGGATATGGTGCTCCTCCGAGCGCATTTGTGCCGTCATTGTACTGTCATTGTGCTGTATGGCCAGCACTAGGAGAGCCAGTGTCATCCTATGTACTTTCAATATAGTTTATGTGTTCATTTCTGCGGAATTCTGCTGTCATGCAGTAGCAAACATACTCCTGTGGTGGACAGGAGCCTGAACAATACCCTGCGCACAGTTACCTTCGACCCACCCCTAGAAGAAGTACCCAGCCTACACAGCCTCACAGGAAAGCAGTGAATCTAGATGACTAATCAAGGTGATGAATTGAGCACATCTGTATGTAAAGTCTGTGGATAAAATACATTATGTTTGGAGAGAACCAAAAAAGTGTGCCCAAAAAAGTGCAACATTGACAAATTATTTTTTTGGAAAGGCAAAAAACACTTTTAAATTGATGGAAACCTGGTGTAATGTCATAGGTAGAACTTCTTCCCCGGTTAATTCCGATGTATTTTTTTAAAGGAAACTAGAGCAAAATTGTAGAAGAATGTCAAATTATCTTTGGGCCTCTCTGTGTGTTGGGAACCTTATCAGGGGTGTGAATGCTGTAATGGCTGTGGAAGTAAATGAATGCACACATGATCAATGTGAATCAATATTTTCTTTTCTTTTCAATACATGTATAAGATAACAATATGATATAATGATCCCTTATCTCAATGATATTCACGTGGTGAGTTGCATTTTTTGCCGAAATAATACTTTTGTGAGAAAATAATGTATAAGTCCATTTCAGGTAAATTAAAGATATTGCACACTTTTGTGTTATTTACACATATATAAAATAACAATCTTTGTAGATATTTACAAGTAAAGCGCTCATCAATAAATACATTATGTCTTCTTTATGTTATAAATAATGAAATTCAGGGTAAAAGTATCACTTATGTTTCTGGCATCAAATTAAAATGTCTTCTTCATGCATCATGAAATTCAAGTTCATAAATACATAACCCAGACTCAACATGTCCAGGTGAGAGTGACCCAAGTAAAATGTACGCCCTTTTACTTAAATGATTGTATTTCTGGATCTAGGGACCCAAATGGGATGGGGTAAAAAGGGGTGGATGGAGAAATAGTCAGGCGTTATTGTAAAATATAATTTCATTGAAGAAAAAACATTAAACAGTTTTAATTATTTGTTTTCTGAATGTTGCACTTTTTGCACACTCTGTATAGTCCATGCGAACCCTTTCAAGCCGGTTGATGATTTCCTGTGCCTAAAACGAGGCCGGAGTGACCTTCCATTGGACAACCCTTCCCGAAAATAAAAAGTGTGTCATTAGTTTGGATGGCTGATGAATTGTTCACAGGCAGATGCCTTAGTTCATACATTATACAGCAGTCCCATGTTAGGAAGTCACATTTCAGAATGGGATGCGGAACAAGTGCCGCAGTGCTGGCCTATATTCCAACACTGTATTGTTCGACTTTGTGAGGATACTGTATCCTATCAGGAGTCCCTTTCAGGAAATTTCATAACTCCAGCATATTGATTTGGTGCTCCTATACAGCCTGGAGCCATAATGAGGCTTCCTTGTAAAGGTGGATGCAGCTTCTTTGTAAAGAAGCTTCTTCACAGATCAAGGACTTAGTCAGCAATGAACTATAAGATATAGTAACAACATAGAAGAAATTTCTATGGAAACCAATGATGTCATCTTGACAATGTATCAATGAGCATTAAATGTGCCAAGTTTTATGAATGTAAGTCAAAGCATGCCGGAGTAATGGATGTTTATTTAATCCCTCCCACCCTAAATGCTAAGGTTTCTTGGCTGAATAGGGGCTGATAGGGGCTTTAACATTGAGCTCCAGAGACAACATAACCCAAGATTTTCAAATTTATGTTTTTTTTTTTTCGCACACAAATCATTTCCATGTAAAAAGTAATGATACATTATCCCTATAGTGTACAACAATGACTAAAAATAAATACTTTTAACCATTTATATATTTGCGCATAATATTCATCCAAATACAATGCCCTCTAGTTTCAGTGCCTGGATAGTTTCCACGGCAACCACTGACGTCATCCTGACGACATATAAATTAACATTTAATGTACCAAGTTTTATTAATGTAAGTCAAAGCATGCCAGAGTAATGGAGGTTTGTGTAATCCCCTCCCACCCCAAATGCTAAGGATTCCCAGCTGAATTTGACATTATGGGGGCTTAAACAATGAGCTCCAGAGACTCCTTAACAAAATATTTTCAAATTTATCTTTCGTTTTTCTTTACATTACAGTTGACAAATCCTGCCAGGTAAAACTTAATGACACTTTATCTCCATAGTGATAACTAATGTACTACAGTGGCTAAAAATAAGAAAAATTTGTATCCAATAATTCACGTGCGCATAATATGCATCCAAGTACAGCGCCCCTAGAGGTAGTTTCCATGGACAACCAATGACATCATCTTGACGCCATATGAATAAACATTTATTGTGCCAAGTTTGATTAATGTAGGTCAAAGTATCTTCATTATGTAGTGCCATGGACATCCAACTAAACTTTGGCGAAGCCGAAGGAAGGTCTCGAGTTCGGCATAAGAGCACATAATGGTAGCTTTTATATATTTTAAAGGATCACAGAAATAAAAACCATTATGGCTCTTAATAAATGTGTTTTGCATAATAAAACAATATATTTGTTAGTTTTTTTTCATAATTGAAGTTTGTTCTGTTCATTTTGGAGACTTTTGTGCCACTTCATAAGGGGGGCCCTCATTGGCAATTGAGTGAGGTAATGCATCACGTGATACCGTGACGTCAGTTAAAGAACGATTTCCTAGCAATGCAATTATATGTTATATGTGTGTACATATTTTCATCCTAAATTTCCTTGAAAATATACATCATGCCTACAAGATGTGTCGTAGCAGGCTGTAGTAATACTCCTAGCGAAGGTGTAAGCCTCCATTGGTTCCCTAAAGACGAGGGACTACGAAAAACTTGGGCCACAAAAGTGCGGTTGCCGAGGGCAAAATGGTTCGGGCCGTCTCCAACCAGCGTGATATGTAGCGATCATTTTACCGCTGAAGACTTTTAAACGAGCCTTCATGGGGAATTTGGAATGTCAAAGACACCCAGACTCAAGAAAACTTTCAACGATTTCAACGAGAAAAAGAAGCCTGTGAATACTTCAAACGACAAGCCAAAGCGACGTAGCGATGCTTTGTTAAAACGTGAGAACAGACAAGTATTACGTTAAGTCAGATCCGACATGTCCAATCTACATGTATGTACTGTGTGCGCCGCCGTGTTGGGTTTTGGACATCGTTAACAATAAATATACGGCGTAATTCACAAATCATACATGACAAAAATACACTATAATGTTAGACTAAAATAACAAAAAAATTACAACTTTTAGAAGAATTCGATGATGAAAACTGTGACTAGATTTTCCGGTCAGCGCCAATGAACACCAACGGAACTTTTTGCGACCTTCGTATTTTGATATTTTCGATTTTTTTCAACCGAGTTTGGGTCACTAAATGATCGATTTCTTCACATTAGATAGGATGGATGGCGTCCCCGGAAGCAAGCCGTCTTTTTTACGTGACGTCACACATAGAGACGTTCATGATGCAGTGCAAATGGCCCCTTTTAGGGGCGTGTTAATCGGCGCCGACATCCTCTTCAAAAAAGCTTCAAATTCAAACTAGCTCGCTAAAAATCAATAAGCTATTTATTTTTTATCATGAAAAATACCATATTTTAGTATCTCCATGGCATTTACGTCTCTATTTCTGTGGTCCTTTAACGACCCTACAAAGTGCATTGATTTATTTACTCAAAAGTGTTCAGTATGTATTTAATTATGTATATTCTACTCCAAAAATATTTAAACAAATCAGAAATTGTAGAAAAAAAATCATAATTTACAGCAAAAAATTCCAGCAGTTGAAATCCGCGACGTAACTGTTTTAGTTGTGACCCGTGGCGGCAGCAAACATTTTGCCTGATTTTATGACGTACTTTTACGGACCTCGCATGTAAGTGACACGCTGTGTGATACGGTGCGCTCCGGTCACTTGAAATTGTATGTAAATGCATTGTAGGGGAATGTCCATACCGCCACATTAAATACATACAGAACAATTTTGAATAAAAAAATCAAGGCACTTTGCATGGTCTTTAAGTTTGTATTTTGTCTATGCCTTTAACGAAACACGAGCGATACATCTGTAACTTGTTGTGCATTAATGAGAATAATGTTTTCATTTTAGGGAAACTAACTTCACCGGGCCTTTTCTTGTATGCTGCGAATACTTCGAACATCTTCATCAACCGTAAGATAACGCCAACATTTCTAGCTGACTTAGAAGATGCTGCTACTCAATTTACACTGAGTAAATATAAGCAAATGTGTGAGAATGATAGTATCTGCATATATGACAGCCTGGCAACCAGTAACAATAATTTCGGATTATCTACCAAACAAAGTAATGATGACAACCTTCAAATGCAGAAATATCTAAGTAAGTCGATCCAAATTATTTGTTTGACTACTAACATATTCTTTATATTGAAAATGACAGCATTTCAAAAATAATAACTATGTATAGGGCTATATGGCAATATTACCACCAAATGCGCTGTCTTCTCATATGTAAATAATTTTAAAACTAGGCAATGACCACAACTATTTAAAACAATCAATTTGTTCTTTGCGGTAATTCTTGCTGGGCATATTATACGAACAACTGTGAGCCTGAAATTCAGTGTTTATAAATTATACTCACTTTACATTATATTTGATGTGTTAAAAATTTCTTGTTGTTTTACAGATGACTTTTCACCATATATAAGAATAGATGTTGCATACCTAGAGGTGTTTGTTGATAAAACATTCACATTGCAGTTTTTTGCTGAGGATCGGAACGGTGATAATGTTACATTCAGTCTGCTCAGTTTGATACCCAACGCTTCTATTACAAGGGGTAAGATATTATTAGTTATCCGGCGAGCGCGAGTTGCATATGTGACGCACACGCGCTTTATTTTCCTATCAAAACAGACATCCACGTTTTGTTTACTTTCTATGAACATTGGATTATCAGTTAAAGCACAATCACGGAAATTTCGGTTTTAGAAAAAGTCACCTTTAAATAACATGTTATTGAATTACTGCAATAGATTTGAACATAATGTATAGATAGACAGGTTATTCTTCTTTAAATAAAAACTTATTCACCTTTTTCCAAGTGACGGGAAACAGTCAGGGCGCCGGGCGCGGCTAACATTTCGCTTGGGTGATCATCAATTTATTCAATGTTGAGAAAAATAATCAGATCATAGATAAATTGTTGAAGAGCAAACGTAATTGGTTGAAACTTCAAAAAACATCGCACAGTACCAAGAACTGACCAATCACAGGCTAGAACACTCAAAACAGTAATGTTCCAACGTGCGCCGTGTATGCACTTAGCCATGCGTATTATACGCTCCCATAGTGAATCTTGTGCGTGCAATAAACCCATAGATATATAACGTTGTAACAATGACACACGGCGCATAAAGCAAACTTGACGTCATAAGCATGCCTTAACTTTTAACAAAAATAAGTAAATTTAAGGGGTTTTAAGGAAAGAAAAAAAGTTTACTCCGTTGAACTGCAGATAATTTGTTTTTATATTATGATAGCGTGATACTTCAAGATACTATATTTAAAATTTTTAAGTCCCCAACCCACGGGAAACAGTCAGGGGCACGGATAACACGAAGGGATCGGCAAAAATATCTTGAATTTATACCAAATTTTAAGAAGAGTTTTATCCCAAATATATCGTCAAAGCGTTTATTTTATTTTTAATTTAGCGAGAACAACATTTCAAGATAATGTTCCATCAGTTTCGGTCCTATAGTGGAAACATTTGCTCCCGAACAGATCGTTCAAGAGCCCATTTTTGCAAATAAACGTTGCGCGTCAGCTTCACTAACTCAGAAGTTGTGCACTGACTGGTGCAGTGTGATCTGTCCGACGTACCCAGCTAGCGTGTGAGAGAACTGTGGGTGTGTTTGTTTCACTCCTGATCGCGGATCAGGATCGTGTTATATTGCGCAGTGCAAAAACAAACGTAAACTATTCGGGATCGAATTCATGTCGTATAGCTTAGCCGCTAGATAATGCTTGTTGTATACGGTGAGTAGCAGACTACAGCTGAACCGTGCCCGCTGGCAGAATCCATCCGCTAAATGTAGATTGTTGTTTTGACAAACTGTTTTATATATCATTTTATAGCAATGATAATTTATTTTGGCCTTCAAATAAATAATTCAAAAAGTATTTAAGATTATTCATGATAATTTAATGAATTCTGTAATGATTTTTGTCTTGTTATTTTCATTTGCGACATCTTGGATCAATGCACGCATCAGCTGCGCCAGCAGGATCAGCAAATGCAGGATCCAGATCGGTAAACTGTCTAAACCGTACGGACTGTCTGGTGATCGAGATCCGGATATGTGCGAAACAAACAGACCCTGTATCTTGTACAGGGTGGGGAGGGGAGGGGGGTTATGGAAGAAGTGCTCCACCAACGCAACCACTTGTCTCATTCGCAAACGCCGACGCGCGTGGTGAACATCTCGGTAACTAGACTGGTCCCATGTCTATATCATATCAAAGATATAGACAGGCTCCAGGCGTACCACTCAAAGGATTTCATTGGATACGTTAACGCTTCGAGGATTGCACGCTAGCTATCAACCAAGGTCAAAGTTGAGCATCGGGAAAATATGGCGGCTGCACGGCCAAGATCTGGCGTAATTCACGCGCCTCTAGATCAAGGCGTGACGTCATATCTTCAGGCTACTCGGTAACTAGATCGGACGTGCGTATATACCCGGGTTTGCATGGACGCAGCCATTGGTCACATGAAAAGGGCCAAAAAAACGAAACGCGCATTTCCTCGACGTGACGTTTATTTGCACATTTTGAGAGCACAGACAAAAAAGTATTATTCTGGCTTCTACGTGTTTTTAATGTCACCGTCCACATGGGAATTATCGGTAACATTGTACTAGACTTCGTGCTAACGAATTACAGCGTAATATTTGTATGTATATAGGCCTACCTAAGGTTGTGTCGATGCTCCTATTGTCTTTATCTGTCCAATAATCATGTTTCTTTGTTTGTACGTTTATGTGAAGTTGTTCAATTTATTTGAGCGGCTTAGCGCCACTCCTAATAACATTGTATAATGAACAGAACACCGTTTCACGGAGGCCTATATATTTCGTTATTATTTAATTGACTTCCTTGATATTCTTGCTTGATTTCAGAGTATCGAAATAAACTTATAATTATAAACTTTAATTTCAAAGCACTTTCTGAGTAATGTGTTCTCCATTTTGACCTATAATTGAGTGCAGAAAGGTCTATTTCTTCTAAAGTGCTATTATTTCTAATATTACTGTATTGCACACTGGGACAATACTATTCATTTTCCATCAATAATTTGACAAGATATGCTCCCGATAAGTAAGAAAGTTTCCATAGTTGATTTTGTACAAAAACAGTACTTTCTGCATTGCGCGTTGCCCTATGCACGTGACGTTTCAGCGCGTCCATGAAGAGCACGAAAACTGTGTGCACGGTTTACAGCGCGTACGCACGCGTGTTATTATGTTCTATATCTATGCTGGGTTCATAAATTACGACGAGTACATGCAGGGGGAGGTAGAATGTTCCCCTGTCTTTATCCTATCAAGGATAGACACAGGCTCTGGCCGTACCATTCAAGGGATTTCATTGGTTGCGCCCATTGATCTCCATTATATTGACTGGATTGGCTATAGTTCGTCACGCGCGTCTTGTGTTCGCGTATTATGAAACAAGTGTGTAGATGAGTTGTCACACTAGACTGATACGTACATTATCAAATGAATGAATGCGTCACACAACACTTTTTGTTCCGATAATAAGTTATTTTATAACAGTTTTTGAATAAACGATTTGTGAAAATCAAATAAAAATATAGGGGACCTGTGTAACAATAGTCTGCAGACAATAACTTAATCATCTTGTTCTGTACAAACGCAACGTTAACGTTAGGCCTATTCGCACTGTGCATGAGCTGTTGAGGGCACATGTTGTTATAAAAATAAATCTTTAAAGAAATCTGCTACGAATCTTACCCTTTGGTTACGAATCTTACCCTTTGATTTTGATAAATATTAGCGCCCTCTATTTCACTCCTTTCACTATTAAATATTTTGCTTACGATGCAATTTCTCGTCCTCTAATTCCCAGGGATTGTTTTCCGTACCCTCGATTGTCCACTATGAATATGCAATCCTTACAAGGACGCTACTTTTGCTCATGCATATCCAGCGCAAACGCAATGCATAATGCAACACCAGCGAGAGCCTTGTGTGCGTGCCACACCCTCCCGCCACGTGGCTTGGAGCCGTCTTTTGGACTTAGTCTATTTTTCGCCTACTTTCCTCGGAGTCCACCCTACACACCGAACACGGTTCGTGGGTGTAGCACGGCCAAACAGTCACCGTGATTGACCCGCTCCGTCATAGGCCTTGGTCCGTGTGATGTGCTCGCATGCGCAACCGCTGCTCCCCTCATGCAATAGCTTAGCATCCCCAGTAAGCATTACCCTAGATCACGCCCTCCGTTCTGAGTTGTCACTCACTTTACTTTTGTCAAATACCTTTCCTTATGTGGAACAAGGACCTGTTGTATAACCTGATTTTGCACACGTTTGACGTGGAAGGCAAGCTTCTCATTGGCTAAGACGCTAAACTAGGCTAATGTTTTATTCATTCCTAGGCCCCAGATTTCTATATAAACCCAGAGATTTCCTAATCTCGGGGAAGTGCGGTTCCGAATGATATATGTGCGACTCGATCCGATCTATGACAGTCCAGTACCTCGTTCGTTGAACCAATGGTGCAGTGCGTCGATATGACCATTGGTTCGCCTAGCTAATGTGATCACACTCTGGCCCCGTCCAGACAACCTGTGTAGTGAAGCCCTGGTGGTCCCCGTCGTGGAGACTGACCAGCCGTCCGTCTCTTGGTGTAGCAGTGCCCGTACCGTATACCGAATGACAAGCTGCATGAACGAATGATGGTCCTACTGGCTGTGTCCGATCCCTTTGTAGTTGGTACTCGTACACACCATTCGGAACTCGTATTATGTAAAGTATTAAGTCTAATCATTTAAATACGCTACCACTCTTTTTATACATGTTATTAGTGCGTTCTATCGTTGTCAAATACAGAGAATTTAATAAACCAACCCCATTTCATATTGTCACAAGAAAGTTGTGTCCGCCCTATTATTTTGTTGACCCACAATAGTGGGAATGCAACAAATCCAATACAACATGCTAAACAGTTATATAGCTTGACGTTTAGTTTTTCACACAAAACATTGGTATAAACGGGACATGGTACATGATGTACATAAAACGAGTTAACATTGTATTGGTATACATCTCATTTTTTATTGTAGTAGTAGTAGTGATTGTTTATGATGTAAAGTTGTGCTTTGTTTGTATTCTATATTATTTTTTTATAACCACACATTTATCTGTGTCACTTAAACTATTATTGGATATTGTATATTTATCGTTCTATATTTGTTACACATTTTCTTTTCGTTTTTGAGTAATAAACCTTCGTTACAACACGGATAAAAGAAACAAATGAATTGTTTGTATACGAACAGTAGTTTCGTATCCTATTATGTTAATGGCATATTCCATTTCTGGTTGCTAAGAGCAACAAGTGTGGTGTGCGCCCAGTCGTATCAAGGTCAACGCACACATCATGTGAGCCACACAGTGAGCGGGTGCTGCATTTTTTTGCACAAAATAGGTGTAACGTTCTTCATATGACCATTGTTGCACAGGTCTCCTATATTTTGAATTGATTTTCTCTAATCATTTATTCAAAAACGGTTATAAAATAAGTGTTTATAGGAACAAAAAATGCTGTCTGACGCTTAATCCATTCGATAATGTATGTATCAGTCTAGTGTGACGACTTCGTCTACACATTTTTTAAACCAGTTTCATAACATGCGCACGCAAGATGCGCGTGACGAACTATAGCCAATCTAGTCAATATAAATGTAGATCAATGCGTGGTATGGATTACACTTTATGTATGTGTAAGGGGGTCGTTGCCCCTGTCAGTTTCGTGCGCCCTCGCGCGTCGCCAAAGTGTTTGTTATTGTATGTGCGTTCTTGTTTTTGCCTGTGTATTTGATATTGAAAGTTTTACATTTAATTATAATCTGCAGGCAAATGTCCAAACATTTACTACACGTTCTATATTCACTGGTTTCGCGGGCTTTGGGGATAGCGTGACCTTTAACCTCACCGCTTGCACAACTCTTAACAGTTGTTGCAAGTTTTCAGAATAAAGCCGGATGTTACGCCGGGCACAAGTGGAAGCCAGCCTTCAGAACCTGTGTGCTTTTGTTCGGCCTGGAAATGAGTATGCCCCTACCCTGACAGAGCCCCCTCCTCACATATGTAATAGACTTCTGATAATACTTACTCATACTTTCCCTGCCATCATTCACATTGTATATTTTATATTTATCAAGATTTAAATTGTGTTTCTTGAAAGTATGAGAATAAATTAAATTTTGAATTGTTTAATTGTTTGTTGAATTTTTTATTTCAGACGGATTGTTTACATGGACACCTCTGAGTTCAGACAGAGTAAACGTGACAATTGTTGCTGATGATGGTATACTTAAATCATCCATTACACCCATTGTAAAGTTTTGCAACTGTATCAATGAAACTCTCTGCAATTACAACCAGTATCAACAAGATTTAAATCCGTTTGTGGACAAGTTTACAGTAAGTAATATGATAAAATATTTAACTGCATGGTGGCATCATTGCCGCTACCATCAATAGGGACATTATGTACTACTTCCACTGCGTCGTTTGTTTTTTGGTCCTTTTTTCGTCTTCCTATTATAATAGAGTTATGTGATGTTTGATTTCATCAAAAATGTCACACCTTAGATAACAATAATTATTGACTGATTTTGGGTTTTGGTATCCTACTTTTAAGAATATCTCACTGCTGAAGGATTGTCTCTTCACCAATATTTTGCTTTTATTCTCATGGCATATGTTGCAAGGGCTCTTTCTTCAACTGGTCGACACACTCTTGGTGATTGATGAGGTCTTGGTACAATACCCAATGCCTGCCCCCGCCTGCCCCCCCCCCTCCCCCCTCCCCCCCCAACACCAAACCCGTAGTAGACAGCCAACTACATGTACAGTGGCTAACACTTTACTTACCGGGTACCTTAATACACAACAAGATGTCTGCAACGGGGTAACATCTTATCAGTGACATCATAAGTACCACAATCTGCTAATCTCTGTGTGCTTCTGGCAAAACAGATACTCTTGAACCAACAATGAAAAAATCTTTATCTTTGCACAAGAACTTGATTTCTGTGACATTTTTCTAACAGACGTGTATTTAACGTGACATTTGTGATGTAAATCTTGCAATATGAGGTTGTTTCCCAAGAGTTCAAGGTTAGTCACGCTGTATAAGAAAAAAAATGCAGATTCACGTGTGATAACCACAGAAGCATCACCCTCCTCTTCATCGTGAAATAGCTCTTTACCAGAGTTATCTGAAATAGAGAATGGCCAACCATCAAGTCTAAATCTTTATTTTCTGACGTGATCGTTTTACAACGGATGTGATGTGTATCTTGCGTCAGCTTCAGGAGAAGCGTGCAAAACCAAGACCTTAACTTCGAATTAATTGATCTTGTCAAGGCATTTGAAACGGTTAACCGTGGACTGACGTAGCAACTCGTCCATAATATGCGGATCCCACCAGAGCTTGTCATCATCATCACAAGTTTCCATGAGGGGTTAAAATCACTACATTTATTTAACAAGGCTGTATTCGTGCTCCATCCCTATTCGTGTTCTTTACCTTGATCGTCCTTATAGTTTAATGTCAAGTTAAGCCACCAAAACGCTGGCACCAACATATCCCACGCGGCGCCATGATATCCATTGTCGAAAAGCTCCTCTGCGCAGATGATGCAACCTTTAGGCCCCAAAAAAGGTCTCCAGTTTCTGGTCTCGCGCACGTCGCCTCAGACTGGATCCGCACATCGGCATTTTTTGTTTTGTTTTGTTTTGTTATTTTTGCTATGAAACGATGTCCAATTGCAGCCAAAATTGCTAGATCGATTGGAATTCTGCCGTTCTGTGTTTTAAACGACTTTTTCACATAGGGGTATGAGGATTCTTTATGCACAGCCCATTTCGCGTGTGAACGGCCTTCTCTCACACACAGACAAGCGGCATATACAGTGTATACACTGTAATATGCCTTGTGTTTACATTCACTGTACACTGCAGTCATAGGCGTACGGGGCAGGGGGGCAACTCCCCCCCCCCCACCCAAATTCGGGCAAAACAGTGGGTAAAATTCGGGCAAAGCAAGAAGAAGAAAAAAATTGGACAAAGAAAATGTAAAATTTCGGGCAAATCAACCCCTCTGCCCCCCTTAACCAAAGAGTCCCCATACGCCCCTGACTGCAACATCTAATTAGAATATAATACATTACGTTTTATCGTCGCCAGCACCTTCGTGTCCACACACAGTTTACAGTAATTTCACTGTCATCCTGTATTTCGAGCTGTCATTTTTGTACACAGTTTTGGAATTGTTAAAGCTTGTTCTAAATCTAAAAGTGAATTCTAACAGATCGTTTTTTGGCATCCATAACCTCATCGTGAAATTTGATATTTCACATCTTTTCGTGATTGATGCAGTCAAATTAACAGTCATCGATGCGCAGAGGATTGTTTAAAGAAATTATTTCTTCTTTTTGCTTTCGTATATGGGCAATTAATTTCATGGTAACAGTTTTCCAATGGGCCCTTGACAAAAGGTTTTCAGGCACTGGAGTTAATTTAAATACAAAATCAATTAAATTTGATTTTGAGGCAAGAGATCTAGATCTTCTTTTTAACTTATGTATTTTATTTCTTTTCTTTTTATTATTTTATCAACTTAATTAAATTTAATTTTGCAAATGGAATAATGTGTATAATTTTTAAACGAAAAGCATCAATAAATTTCCCACAATGATTGTTTAATAAACAATGTGGCAAAAAATAGTCTAGAAAAACAAAATGGTTGGTAAATGTTTCCAAAATTGTTGGGTGTTTACTTTTAAATATCGGTTTTGGTTAGCCGGTTAGCAAATTTCTAAATGGTCAGTGAATTTTGTTTCATTTTAATTTATGTATTAACCAAATGATATGTTTCATTATATTTTTAGTCTTTGATATCTACAACAGCAAAAATAAATTAAATTAATTAAAAAGATTAAGGCCTAAACATTTTCACCATTATTGTGGTACAGAACATTAAAACTTAACACATAGTTAGACCTTAACATGTTGTATCCTAGGTTGTGACGCCATGGTGAGGTCATCAGATATCGAATTACACTAAATCAAAGTTTAATATTTCAAAAAAATCATATCTCATGAACCACAAAAGATATTTTCACAATCTTTGCATCATCTGAAAGATCAAGATCGTGTGACATTTCGTTCACAGACATGACCCTAAACTGACCTCTCCTTCCGTTCGAAACAGGAAGTTTAAGTGAACAAATATTCTGAATCACTATTCTGTAAATGTATTTGTACAGCCAAAACATAGTTGCGGAGTTCAAAGAACCTTAAAAATTAACATGTCCATTGTACCATCCCAATTGGCCGATACTTTTATCCTAATTGAAACCATATTATCACAATGAGG
Organism: Zoroaster sp. YZ-2022; assembly: GCA_029582265.1. Classification (NCBI taxonomy): domain Eukaryota; kingdom Metazoa; phylum Echinodermata; class Asteroidea; order Forcipulatida; family Zoroasteridae; genus Zoroaster; species Zoroaster sp. YZ-2022. The sequence continues at coordinate 29,047,355 of CM055831.1, forward strand.
ATACCAATAGACCCAACTGGGAAACCATTGGGTGACAACGACACCTTCTGCCTATAATAAACTGAAATGTCCACTTGTTAAATTCTTTACATATCTCTTCATTCTCATAAGTATTGATGCATTTACAGACATTTAACCAATAGCATACAATCCCTTTCAGATCAGAAAGATTTAGCATGTCAGTATTAATTGACGCCAAAAGCACATACTTGTACATTTGCAGATGAGATAGATTTTCATTCTGAAAAAAAAACGTGATAGGTAGTCCACATGCGTATACAGTCAATCAATATAAAAAGTATTAAAGAACGTTAAAAGTCCTATAAACACTAGTCCTAATGGAAATAATTTTAGTGCCGTTGTTGAAGTTATTTGTTTAGATCAGTGTCAATCTGTAAATTTTTCCAAATCCAATGTTTTTTTCACCGTATGCAAGTAATTTTAATTCTAGAGAATGTTTCGGCAAACTATGTCGTTAAATGGTGTCACACAATAAAACTGGTCATACGACTCAGGTTAATGATTAGTGCTCAAAAACCCTATTTAAAAAATGTAGGCAAAATAATTGCCTTACGTTTTGAACCTAGCAGGTTCTTTCTCAAAGGCAAAATGGACGATATGCATACATACATAAACACAAGAAAGAGCAGAAGTTAGTCAGGTGTAAAATTAACTCAAAGAAAAAGGTACAAAAAGTGGAGACCGGTACTGTTCAGGTACTAGGACAGGACAAAAAAGGGGTTACAGTGTGGGGAGGGGGGAAAAAA
>CM055831.1:29048621-29064081 GCA_029582265.1 Zoroaster sp. YZ-2022
AGAACTTTCTGGGTTCAAAACATAACTGAGGCCAATAACCTATTTACATTTATACTATTTTATTAATTAATTCTTTTCTAGAAGAATGTTAAAAGCAAATATCAATTTTATATTATTCCAGGATAAAATAAGTTTGATGCAATAAAGAAATAAAATCTTCAGTTGCAATCCATATAAACCCACAAGAATACTATGTTTTATTCATATAAATGCTACTTTTTAATCAGATTGTTTCATAAGGAAAGTGAAAGGTTGTCATGGAATAGTTTGCTAAAATTTCAACAGGTAAACTGAGAAAGTACTTTAAAATAAATATGGAAGTGATGTTCTCTTCATTGCTTCGCTTTCCTGTTATTGTGTTTTAAACAAAATAGACTGATGCCCCACCAACGTTATTCAAGAAGACGGGATGCCATGCCGTTTCACAAATACAAATCTTGTAGGGGGCATGTACAGGGGGTGGGGTTAACTCTCTCAAATGATTTGTTGAGTATTTTTCCTTGTTTCTTATAGGTTGGTACATATTTTACAAACAAATTTGGGTTAATACCCCCCCCCCCCCCCCCAGTATAAGGCATACTGATTGTTTTCATAACCATCGGAAGTCACCGCAAACATTCTACCTTCTACTATCACATATTTAATTTTAAAAAAGGGAAAATACTGAATCATTCACTAACTTGTGCATGCCAAGCTGTTTCATTGCTGTTTGTGCCAGACTGTCGTCATAAATGTAATTCCATTTGTACACCCGCAGCGCCATCAAATTTGTCAGAACTTCCAGGACGTTCTTCAACCCTTGGGCTTTGCTGAAGCTAATAGGTTTCCCAGCTTCCTGCCACAGGTGTATGGTGATCAACTCCAGTCGGTAGGACTTCTGGAGATACTCTGGGAGGTAGTCATTTGCCCAGTACTTCACCAACCGGATGAGCTCCTTGACGTAGCCAGGTTGTTTCTTGACGAATTCCAACTGGTGTTCAGCAAGGGACGCAGAGTAGAATTCTCTGTCGCTGTCTGTGTAACTGCAGCATAGCCTTGAACATGTCGGAGTGAGCTAGAAAAGTAAAATGCATTTATACACTTAGTAGGAATGTTAAATATAATTGTTTTAAAGGAATTGTACCTTACCCTTTAAATAGGAAAAACATATAGTTTAAAATGAAATATTTATCAAAGTATGGTTAATCAGTATTAATAAGATAACTCAATGAAGTTATGACGACGACGACGCAGACGACAACAACAACAATAACAATAATAATAATAATATAGGTTTTCCCAGCCTTTTTTCAAAACCTTTGTTTAGTTATTAATTTGCGTTAAAGAACATTCAAATTCACTCCATTTAGACTGATCCAATCACATTAGGGGTTTCTCTTTTATATTGTTGCGTTTAAATTAATTTCCAAGCAGTCATTAATTTATTCCTGCCATTCACAACTGCGTTTAGCTAGTTCTTTCGGTTTTCGGCATTCACGGACTTTAATTCTTTCATCCAGAAATTGGATGTTTCGCATCTTTTCGCGATTGATGCAGTCAAATTAACAATTATCGATGCGCAAAGAAATTTGTAGAAGTTTGTTATTTTCGCTTTCGTTTATGGGCAATCAATTTCATCTTAAGATTATTCCATTACGCCCTTGGCAAATTTCAGTGATTTTTCCCGATGTTTTTTGTTGCTGTGAGTTATGAAAATCACTAAGGCCTATCTTTTTCAAAACATGTCGCTGTCAAATTTCTTGATTTTTATTCCAATGTCAAACAAATGAAAGTACCAAACAATAATCTAAGTTTTTTTCAGGTCATTTTGCACCCTTTGCAATTTTTTCCCGTCATTCTTCCAATTTCCATTTAGTTTTTTTTTTTCCCTCCTTTCTGTAATGAAACTCCTGACAAGAAAGGCAAAGGGAGACAGGAAAATCTGTCCTCAAATTGAAATAAATTGACAAATGAATGCCAATTTATAACATTTAATTCTTGATAAACCCGTTTGGACTGGATCTGATGAAATTGAATGAACTTAGCGACACTTTCCATTAGAACGTACCGGTAGTTATTTTGGGATGAGTTGTTTTAAAATGACATTGAATGCTGAACTGGTGAATTTGAATGTATTTTTTTGGCTGATTGAACTATGATGGAAAGGGTATTTATTTTCAAATCAAATTGAATAAGTTGGGTATTAAATCAATAAAAAAAGGTTTAATTCGCCGGGAAACCTGTAATAGTGGATTTGTTTATAGCACCAGCTCCATCATGATGCAGTGGCGTAGCTAAGGGTAGGGCACCTCCTCCCACAAAATAGTGTCTGTCGGTAACACAAACTTGTTGGTATTTCTAAATTTTTGTTTGGGGACTTGTGCTCGTCCATTATTGGGAGAAACAACAGTAATACATCTGTCGGTTGATTTGAGATTTGTGCGAAAATTGACCCCAATAAATGTTTGACCCCACCTGAAAACCCCAGCCACTGTTACGCTCAAGGTGCTTTACAATTCTGTCATCGGCTACTTTAAAATCATTCTAAACCCTGAAGTATGCATCCCGGCATTCCATAAAAGAAACCTACCCGACCATGACCGACACAGTTGTCCGACGTAGGAAGGAGATAAACCCTTCAATGCCCTTTTGGGTTAATTTTTTATCTTGAAATTAACCAAGAAGGCATTACTCGTTACGTCCGTCACAGTTCGCAGCTAACCAAGGCTGTCCTAAGATCTCGATGACCGTTAAAGCTTCGCCTTATAGGTTTGGGCCCCCCAATTGTAACGATGGGTTGTGGGGTGGGTTGATAAGCAATCAGGTCCACATCAGACAGGTCTTTTACCATTGTTCCTTTCCGGGGGATCCACCCTGCGAAATTAGGTTTAATACGAAATTATAATTATATGTATATACATGTTTTACAGGTATTTATGCTTTACTTCAAATAAAAAGGAAAGTCTTTTTTGGGTACACAGTGAAGATTGAATATACTGTTTAAATATCCATGTTTATCCTGACGCTGGCGGTGTACACTAGATTCAACTAGATTTGTTATAATATGATCAGTGGCGTCACTAGGATCCAATTTTCAGGGGACACTAGGGGTGCACCACTTTTTCTAGGGGCATGTCAATCCCGAACATTTTGTATCCTGCAGCCTCAAATGGGACCTATTTTTCTCCTGAATAGGGCACCCAGGGGCCTAACCTCGACAGGGGTACGTGCCCGTCCTACCCCACTGATATAGACCATGAAAACCTGTTTATATTTAAAGCATCGTTTGTTGATATCGTCTGTTAACAGGCAGGAGTTTTTGTACAATTTTAATAATGGAAGGAGTACAAAATGAATGTTTGAAAACCGTTTTGTGGGTATGCTTAATTTTTTGAATCAATTAAACAACCAACATGTGAAAGTTTACCCTTATGCAGGGGTAGTCATGAGAGAAGTAAAAGATAATTAGTTGTTGCAAATTTCTTACCAACGTAAAGGACCTGTAGAACAAATGCAAAAAAAATTATTTCTAACTTTTTGAACCTAGCAGGTTCTTTAGAAAAGTCTTGAGAAAGAACCGTGATTCAAAACTAAGAACAAATTTATTTTGCATTCATGAGATAAGGGGAAAATACATTGCATTTAAACATTTCGCATTTATCTGGGGCCTATCATAACTATATAGAAAATAATAAGTTAGATTTCTGATTGGGGCTCTATGACCTCCCCATACTTATTCGGGAAACATTTTGCAGAAATATAATCAAAATAGAAAAAAATTTTTGACTGACAGACAACGTAGCAGCTTTGCCTCACACAGTTCAACAGAGTCCCCTAAATTTCAAAGATGTAAGCCGTGTTTTTCCGCTATTTAAACGGCCATTTCCCGGGAAATGCATGTGATCATGCTATTTTATTGAAGAAAAAGCACATTTTTACAGTACATACACTCTAAAATTGCTAGCGCCTCACGCACGTATGTGAGGCTAAGAGGGGATATTTGTCCCACAATCATGAACACTTCAGGCACATGTGAGATGATACTTCATGCACTTTAAGTGCCAGTGAAACCAACATATAATGACTAGCACATACTGACTAGCACTTATCGATAGCACTACTTGTCCCAAAATCGTGAACACCAGATGCGTACTGTCCCTCTTGGTCCAAATGTTTGTCACCAGGTGAAAGTCAAGTCCATGAGGAATTCATTACTAGTCCCACATGACGTGTTAGACACATCTTGAACTGCACCCTATAACACCCCATGTGCTAGGTCAGGTGTGGAAAAAAGGGAATTCCATTGCAATGTACTGATGGGGGTCCCATCATAAATTCATTTCGGCTCTTATTTACTATTATTAAATCAACCTTCTGACAACTATTTGTTAAATATCCCATTGTTTTTCCATAAGGAAAAATGAAAAATATGTATGGATATTGATCGTAAAACACGAGCGATACAACTGTAAGTGATATTATAGCACATCTTATTACACTGAAGCAGTACAATTTAGCACCCTTTATCCTGTTATAAGAAAGTTCATTTTTATGTAGAGTATTTTAACTATAAATAAAGAAAATTGTGCACAAATTATACAAAACTATAGAAAACACTCACCTTAACAACTCTATTAACATCAAATAGATCACATTTGAGGAACAAAATTTATGAACGAATCTGACAACTTTATTGACGGCAGAACGGCAGTCCCTATCGAAACCATCTGTTCCCAGTTGAATATTGTCGTTGTCCAGTCTCTACCCCGCTCCAAGCACCACGGTTCCGTCATCACTGAGGCTGCCTGACAGTGTTAACGATTATCTATAAGACGTAAAAAAAAACGTTTCTTTTTTTTAACAAAAAAAAATGTTTGAACAATGACAAACATTGAAGTTGAAACAATGCAAGGTGTTTGAACAATCATGAAAAGGGTAAGAACCATGAATAATGTTGGAACAATGAAGTGTTTGAACGATGAAAACAGTTGAAAATGATGAAGTGTCCAAACAATGATTTTTTGTTTTAACGATGACAAAAGTTGGAACAATGCAAAATGTTACAATGATGAATATAGTGTTGGGACAATGAGGTGTTTGAACGATGAAAAAAGCATTTGAACGATGGAAAGTATTAAACGATGGGAATATTTCAACGACGAAAGTGTTTGAACGATGATGTTTCAACAAATTTAAAAATTTTAAAAGGTGTAGGGGGCCGTTTGTCAATTAATAATTTCCCGCCTGGGCATGCATGCAGAATTGAGCTCACAAATATAATTGCCACATTGCACCCTCCCCTGTTGACGACGTTTGAGTTCCAAATTTTTTTGAAACAAAATAAACCACCCCTAGTCCATAAAAAATTGGGCAAGGGCCAAAATTTTAGTTAATAACCGAATTAGGGTGGTAAACCATTTGTACTGAATCAAATATATGCAATCAAAAATTGAACAGAATAATCCTTGGGGAAATGTGTTTTGTTAAAATAAAATACCACCAGCAGGGACAATATACAGGGAAAAAGGGAAAGTAGCAGATAAATACCAACAATTCAGACAACGTGATGGTTTTAACTGAAATACGGACATCATGATTATGCCAATAATGATGTCAATGGGTACTGGTAATTATGATGACTTGTTTTACTCAAATTGTATTGGTAGAAATATTGGTGATCCATGTCATCCGGGAGTTTGTCATTTGTTGGGTAGATGTAGTTGACCCTTTTAATACCAATTTGATCATTGGGTCAGAATGTGGAATTGGCTGGGAGAGTTAGGATATATTTTAACTTTTTTTTGTTGTTTCTTCTTCAGATCCTTGGGTAGCGATAATAGTGTTTACATACTTCATGCATGGTGTAAATCCCGGGTGACGGATATAAACTTCCCCCCTTTTTGACAATATTTATATATATATATATATATATATATATATATATATATATATATAATATAATAAAATACACTCATGCAGAACTTCAGCTATCGTGCACCCAAATTTCAAAATTATCCCCCACCCCTTTTTATCACGGATTTACGGCAGTGTTGATAGGAGTTGTGACGTTGAAGGTTCTGCATATTTTTTGCACTCAAAGTAAATACGGGTTGTTTTTGGAGTTAGGTTTATCGAGTTCACATTGCTCCTTAGACTAGTTTTGACTAGTTTGGTTCGGGTTTACATTCACAAGATTTTTTTAAAGATTGTAAATTGACACAAACCAATTGGACAACATTGGGCTTTCATTTTCAACTGGTCCGGGTTTGGAACTTTTCCAATTGTTTTTAAATTTGCCTATTTTCAACTCATCCCAATCGACTTTTCAAATGAACTGATTTGTATACAAAATTGTTGGCACTAATCAAATGGATCATGGAATTTAATTGTGTTCGATTGGGCTAATTCTGCACAACTGGTTTCAAATTGGGAAATTTTTCTAATTTGACGTTTTCAAATGGACTGTTTTCCCCAAACAGTTTAATTATAGATGAATTTGATCACTAATGGACATCTCGTTTATCCAAATGAAGATGTCTGCATGTCCCATACGTAACCCCTTCATTTTAAAAATTTGAAGATGTCTTAGCATGATGAACCTAATTTTATGCTTTCTTTATTTTATTTTTCTTAAATTTTCCTCAATTAAAATGTTGATTTTACAGAACACATTTTTATGCAGATTTATCAAAACTCACATACAAAATCATAAACATTTTCACAAAAAAAGGATTTGGAAAGCAAAACTTAGCTCCCCTTTCTAATTGCTACAGTTTTAATTGACTCCAACTGGCAAATTAAAACAACCAATTGGGCAATGAGTTTGTCGTTCCAACTGGAATAATTGGTCTGTAATTTGTCTCCCAAAGGAAATGCAGTACTCTTCAGCCACCAGGCTTTCAGTCATATGTCATGGGTGGCGGTCTACCGTGCACCCCATAACCCACCGCCACCGATATTTTGGTTCCTTTGATTCAAAAACGAAAAAGTCACTATTTGTTTGCCCTCATATGAGCTTAGGGGATAATTTTACACTAGTGGGGGAAGAAGATCAAACATCCCCCACAACTCCATCATGCTTTGACCTATTATAATGTAACTTTTTTGGTACAATTAGTGTTCATCTTAACATTCATATTTGACGACATAAAATAAATTTTAATGTGCCAAGATTTATTAAAGTCAAAGCATGCTAGAGTATTATGGAGGTTTGTTTAATTAACCCCTGCCACCCCAAATGCTAAGGTTCCAGCTGAATTTGATGATGAGGCTTAAACAATGAGCTCGAGACCCTGAACAAAATATTTTCACAATTATCTTTGTTTTCTTTACATTACAGTTGACAAATCCTTGCCAGGTAAAACTTAAATACGTTATCCCCATAGTGATAATTAGTGTACTATGGCTAAAATAAAATATTTATCCATTAATTCATGTGCACATAATAATGCATCCAAATACAGCGCCCTCTAGAAGTTGTTTCCATGACAACCAATGACGTCATCTTGATGGCATGGAATAAAACATTTATTGTGCCACGTATCTAGTATCTTGTCTGTCAAAATAGTTGCAAATATCGTCAATTTCAGCTCCTGGAATTTAGAAAATTCCTAGAAAACCCTGCCGTTAGCGCAATGAGACCAACGTGCCTAAGGATACAGGTCCGTGCCACACTGGTGGGCAAGTTTCAAGTCACAAAATGAGTGCGACTGAGTCGCTAACTCTGTTAATTCTTACTGGACTACCACCCCCCCATGAAAAACTTCTGGCTACTCGCCTGCCCTACTTGAATTGAGATAATAAATGTCTACCATCAACTATGTATTGGAGGATGAATCTTCAGATTGCCTTTATCCTGTTGCGTCAATTTTTTCCTTTCGAGGATATTACTAGCTGTCTGGGTTTTAACAGATGTTATATTTAGAATGTCGACGCCCTTCCCTGGTTACAATTCAACAGAATGCTACAGAGCCTACAAGACTGGAACCAGTGCAAAGGGGTCTACATGAAAATGCAAAGTCGGTGAAATCGATACAATAATCAGGTGATTTTGGCAATAGTATGTACCACCAGGGGCCTATAATTACCATATAGAGCCACGTCAATATAATAGAGACTAGCCCACTGGTATTTTGGTGAAAGATACAGGTGTGTTGTTGGTCAAGGGTGAGGCAGGGTAGGATGAAAAGAATCCCTTTTGGTGGGAAATTTTTTAGAAGGCAGGATTGCGGTTTGTTTCTGCTAGAAAAAACTATTATGTAATAATTCAAGATTTCAACTTAAGACATGAGCTAATGTGAAATGACAGTTGATTCTAAGATATGATAATAATAATTAGAGATTGGTGTTTGTATTGACAAACACTGGTGTTCAGGACGCGTAAAGGTCAAGTGGGGTCAACTTTGTTTAAATATTTTGACAATTAACGATCTGTACAATGGTGCAAAGATTGTGTCCTCTGTGGATGATTTTGTTAATATTAACTTGACTCGGTTTGGACAGGAAGTAAAGGTCAAATTGGGGTCATGTTTTTATAAATATTTTTGACAACAATCTGTACAATGGTGCAAAAACTGTGAATTTACCTCTTGCGGTTGTTGAGATATGATTTTTTTTAACTTAAACTTTCACTTCCGGTTTGGACAGGCAGTATGTCAAATTAGGTCACCTTTGTGTAAATATTTTCGACAATTAACAATCATATACAATGATTTGCAAAATTCAATTTACCTCTTGTGGTTGTTGAGATATGATTTTTAAAATATTATGCCAAGTTTCAAGTTTATGTGAAGTTTAGTATGTGTTTTTTGTAGACAATCGATCGGAAGGAGAAGAAAAAATAAAATTAAAATAAATCTACATTGATATTTACATTTTCAAGGTTGTACACATGATTGGCAAATGTCTGTAGCAGCTGCATCCATATTACAGAATTACAACCTAAAGATCAGATGCCATTTTTGTACATAAATTGTTAGACATTGAAATAATCAAAGAGTTGTATGGGTGCTTGTAAATTGCTAATAAAACAATGAAATACATATTTATTTTACCTGTCTGTTGGGTTTCATGACTTGACTTTTGTGGTTACAGACTCCCACACCCACAATCAATTAAACCACTTTGCTGACCTGTTTAACCTACTTGTAACCAATCTATAAATGAGTGTACATGGTCTTACACATATAACAAGTGAAATGACTTCGTGTAAATGAACCCAACCGTGATCCTTTGATGAAAGAAAACAGAATCAATCTGCATTTATAATAAATGTACGCTCTGTATGTACGATTTAGTGACAGTTCAGAATGGGTGACATTCAGGGGTTGTCATTGAATCGGTAACTTGAACAAATGTCTCCCTCCTCCTAGTTTGGTGATGGCATACTGCCACTGGTGATGAACAAACACATTTGTTTCAAAATTCTTTGGTCTATCATTGCAGCACTATAGAATTCAAGAACTAGGGAAGGGAGGGCAAACAAGCAATAAAAGTATAAGGGGGCCCAAATTACCAATTCATTGATGACGACTGGTGCTTCATTATGTCAAAAATCACACCTGCATCAATTCTGCATATCTGAAGTTACATGTTTCTGTCTCTTTCTAAAAAAGATTTAAGATTGAAATAGGGTAAGGCTTAGATTTAAATAATGTTGTTTAACTGACATGGATGGAAAGACACCCCTTCTCTTGGACTGAAATGCAGTACTGCTATAAAAAATATAACAATTTATACTAAACCTTAATTTTTCTTTTTTATAGATTGAATTTTTTATTTGGAAAATGAAGACGCATTCATTTAGAAACTACATATTTCACATCTTTTAGCTTGTTTGATTCGTAGGCAATGATAGAAATTTTCAATATAAACGACTTTTTCAGTCCTAAAATGCGGGTCGTGCTTACGTGAATCTACCAGTGCGACTAGTCTGCATCATGTGTGTGCATAGTCATATTATAGCGCGCGTGTACGTATGTACCGTACATGTACACATACATACAAATCGCGCGAATATTGAGCACAGTAATAATCACAATACACAGTACATACAATACACACACGTTGAGTACATGTATTTTACATACAATACATTCACGTTAATGAATAGTTTTTCATTGTTATATCAAATCTCTAGAAAATATTTCATTGGTCAAGTGTTCAGGGCCTATTTATTCATTTGGGGTCCATGTATCTAAAAATGCAATATAAAATAAATGGAATGTACAACATTGGTATTTGGTACTAACACGCATCCTTGTAAAAAATATAACAAAACTGTTACTGTTTTTTCCCCGTTTTTGACAACGATTCATCTTTTCTCAACATGAAACTAAATCATTTCTCAGGATGACTGATTTATGAGGTTTTAGATTTACCATTGTTGTAACTTCCTTTACAGCAATTTCATGGTACAGTTTACACATACAATAAATAAGTCATGGGAGTACTTTGGATTCACATCTTCTTATATTTATTTCAATTTTCTTTTCCTAACTTCCAGTTGTTTTGTTTTTACTATCACAAAATAGTAATTTTTAAAAGGAATCACAGCCGTATAATATTTCTCTGGTAATATTGTCACATGTTAATTTTGAGATGTTTGGTGAGATGAGTATAATCTTTATATTCATGTCATATCTGTCTTTGTTACCTCAATCTAGTCTGCAGTCTTTATGCGAACATAACTTTCAGGTACTGAACAGTGCATAAAACCCTTTATTTTCAAATACATCATAAATTAACCTGGCTATGCAAGTTTAATCACATTAGTGCTTACGTTTTTGATACCACAAAGTTGTTTCAACCCACACAAAACAAGTTCATGGGTATAACTATAAACTAAGCAGCACTGATATAGGCCTAGGTGAGTACACAGAAAAATATTTTCAAGAATATTTTGAATCATAACAATGATGTACTGAAGAACAGTGTTTAGCTCCAAGGATGAAAAATAAGAGAGCAGGGCCCTAGATGCAAATCAGGCCTTGGCAATGATGATTAACTTGAACGTCATAGTGCACTGATTTGGGACAGGTTTGAGTTCAAATGTTTGCAGATGTACGCGACATCAGATTTATCATTCACATCCTCTTTTACGAAATCCTGCGCAATAGTACGGATATTGTTCAGTTTTCCTACACTCAAGATATTACAATTGTTCAACTCCTTGACTCATGCTGTTTGACACAGACTTGTACTCCTGATTTACTGAATTTACTGAAGTTTCTCTGGAATCAACATCAGCCCAAAGCTACATTTACATGTATGTATAAAGTAGAAATTGGTCTACTGGAGGTGCCATAAGGTGGCAAGCTGGTACATACTGAATTCAACATGGCAGGACGTGAAGTTCACGGAATGAAAGATCCTCTGCAAAAGTTGTTAAGCATCATGCAGTGCCATCACACCACCACAATCCCAGGAATAAGGGCATGCATAAAGATCTGTCAAAAAATAAGAAAAAACATTGTTTTACATATGTACATACACATGGGATGCACTACTCGTGTATTATTGTGGTTTTCATTGTTACATCAAATCTCTAGAAAATCTTCATTGGTCAAATAGTTCAGGGCCTATTTACTTACATTTTGGGGTCCATGTATCTAAAAATGCAATATAAAATAAAGGAATGTACATGTACATTGGTATATGGTACTAACACATCCTTGTAAAAAATATAAACAAAAACTGTTACATGTTTTTCCGTTTTTGACAACGATTCCTCTTTCTCTAACATGAAAACCAAATCATTTCTCAGGATGATTGATTTATAGGTTTTAGATTTACCATTGTTGTAACTTCCTTTACAGCAATTTCATGGTATCAGTTTTACACATACAAAGGTTTGCTACTTAAAACAATAAAAATATCTGAAGTCTGTTCATTTCTAACTCACTGCCGGACTGTTTCCTAATATGACATAACTCTTACCTTTGCAGCTAATCCTACTGTTTGCAATGTTCCCATAAGTGATACCATCGCCACAAATTTAGGGAGTTCCATCTAGGAAGATCAGCGTGAAAGAAAATTAAACTCAAAATAAGCATGTTTTATTTTGTTGTATTCAAAACCATTTATGATTTCATGTGGTCACAAATTCTGAAAAGTATCATAAATGATATTCGTTAAATTTCATGATTATAAGACTAATTACGGTGACACCATGTGAAATTCTCTATTGAGTAGTAAATCCTGATGAGGACGATCAGAGCATACTGATCGAAATGTCAAGTTGTAACCTCTAGTTCTTTTCAGAACTATACTACTCACTAGGTATTTCACATGGTGTCACCCAATAATCTTAATTCCTCATGCAAGCTATAAGTTTTCCTAAATGTCACTGATTGTTGTTGTAAATATTATTAGTGTAACCAAAATTATTTAAAATGTACCTTTGCTAATAAACTCTGACTTGTCGGAGAATATTGACATACATAATTTACAAAAGTACCTCCAGTATTATTAGGCAGGTCATGTAGCCGCACAGTGCTTCTGACACACACGGACAATGCGACGTAAATTCCCATTCATAAAACGATCGTGTGGTGAGAATTGCACGAGGGGCTGCCCAAGAATGCGTTTCGCGATTCGTCCTGCTGATGTATACGTCATAATTTGCATACTGTCTGCATAAATGAATAATAAACAGTCTCCAACTCTTCCGATCGAAATCGCGTGGTTTCTGACTCAAACTTGATCTCAAAAACTTTGAGTTTGATTTTCGGTCCCCAAAAGATAAACCCTCAATATAAGTAATTAAATCCAAGGTTGATTCATATATTTTGAAAAAAAATATTTCGAAGTTTAAGTGCTCAGCCAAAGACCAAAGCAGATTTTGTACACTTGGTTTTGGTTGCATGAGGTTTCATGAAATCAAGATGGCGGCGACTCCGGTCCAAGTCAGACAACGGTGGATCTTCCAAACAAAATTGAGTGTGCATTAGCCCCATAGCTACAATACACGGGCAATAATAAAGACAATATTTTAATCTTTAAAAATCATAACTCCGTAACGGTTTATCCGATTTTGATGAAACAAAATTTATTTCATATGGAAACCACAAAGAATGACATGCCGAAAATAAAAGATTGAAGCATGTTTAGATTTTGAGCTGATACTATTATACATGCATGACATTGGTAGACATGTCCAGCTGTACTAATGTTTTAATGTTTCAGCCCTTAAACATTGTTGTTCACTGTTCAGACCATTTTGTTTCTTTAAATTTTAAAATCAATTATTTAATTTCACAGAGCTAACATTAGAAATTACACTGAGTACATCCTATAGCCTATTGATAACACATCTAACGTTAGCATACTTTTTTAAATTCAACTAATTGTACTCATGCCTAAGCTTCACCTCCTAACGTTACGAGACTATTTACCACTATTTCAAAAGAGTCATGGAGGAAAAACCACGTAGCATACTTTGTTTACATAAAACCGGTACCCAGAAATTAGTCCAACGTTTAAAGTACTAGTACCATTCACTGGTGCCCATACTGACACATTACTGACTGCATGTCATCAATCTATCTGCGTGCTGTATGCATCAACAACGCGTTAAACATCTGACTGTCTGAAGCCGGTTAAAATACTTATTTTAAATCAAAGATTCTCGTAAATTTGTCATTGCCAGACTCACCTCCAATTAAGTGCGCATAATACTGTTTTCAACGATGAAACATCCACTGGTGATAGGAAAATTCGAAAATAGTGAAAAACTCGCTTTTGTGGAAGGTTTTCTCCGCAGGTCTGCATGCACCAACTGTTGAAACATGTGGCAGTTAATCGATTCAACGACCTCGAAAAGAGCTATTAAGTGACCTTTTCAGAATAAATAGATTATGCTGACATAAAAAGAACCTAAAAGGTTTTAGTCAATCACATAATACATGTTGCGAAACGAATTGATCAGAAACACAATTTTTTCAGGGGTCACGATAGCCGAGTCACTAGCATTTCCGAAGCGTAACCACTCAAGTCCTTAACCCGGCATACATAATGAGCACGACCAGAGCTGATTTAGATTCACCAACAGAGGGCGCACTTTTTTAGCGTTGAAACAGCCGTGTAGATCTTTGATAATAAAGAATGATTTATCGAAATTCCATTTGATGACCTAATCAGACGTCACAACTCTAGTTTCATCTACGTGTTATGTACTAAGTATATGCCAAGTTTGAAGTTCATGTAAAGTTTGCAAGTATGTATTTTTGTAGACAATCGATCCGGAAAGAGGAGAAAAAAGGAAAAACGAACAAAACAATAGGTGTTTCGGTGCATGCCGAACACCTAAAAACCGAACAAAAACAATGGTGTTTCGACTGCCTGAACACCTAAAAAAAAAAATTTTTAAACCGAACAAAAACAATAGGTGTTTCGGGCACATACCCGAACACCTAAAAAAAAAAACCAACAAAAACAATAGGTGTTTCGGGTGCATACCTGAACACCTAATTATAATAAATAACGCTGTTGTATGTCTGCTCTTCCTTTTAAATGAATGTGTAAATTAGTTTATACATTGTTTGTCTAGTTTGGTCTGTCCTAATTCAGAGTGTCTATTTGTCTACAAGGATTGCTCAAATTCGACGGAGATTATGTGAGAACATAATTCGTTGATTCATGTTTACGCCTTATCTCCCCAAACAAAGCTGTTTTGCAAATGAACACTTTGATCGATGTCGTCAATATCAGGTTATAGGGAGAAAAATTAACGTAGAACATTGTAATCGAGGCAAGGGCTTTTAAAGTGTCCTAATAATTTTGTCCTGATTATAGGTGTTAAAACGTATGCATGTGATTTCCCGGATTTAAAGCGTGCGACTACGGGGATGTTTTTAAATTTTTTTCAGGCCCAATATTGCACACATGGGAAATATTAAGGTATTTGTAAATGGCTAAGACAGGAGAATGAGATTCAGGCTCCTAATTCTGTTCACAATTGAGTTGCGGTCATCATTTCTGAAAATGCTGAACTACAGAATGCGATGAGCAACTTTACCTCTGCTTTTACCCTTTTGTCGCCCCAGATGCATGATAATTCACATTGAAGCATACACGACCTCTGGTTGAAAAAGCGTCAACATGCAGTGAATTTAAACGAACAGTTATTACCTTGTCATGTCCTGTACTGAAGTAAGCCAATTGTTGGTGCAAAATTCGATTGTTAAATGTTTTTATAAATAATGAAACGAAGGATTGTTTAGTCTACGTTTGAAATTTCTGATATTGAGTTTGGAATGTTTTAAACGAAAGGGCCCAGTAACCCACTAATTAGTGAAAATTCATTTGTCAAATTCTCTAAATACAAAGATGTGGCCCGATTCATTTGATGGACGGCGTAAAATGGCCAATTCGCCTGGGCCTTGACCCAACACAGACCAACATTTTGATACCCCAGGGATTTGCAACTGGGGTGACCCCGTTTGGGGGTGGCGCGTCATCCTCGGCTGTTTCCGCAGACGGC
>CM055831.1:29064581-29083494 GCA_029582265.1 Zoroaster sp. YZ-2022
TTTTACGCCGTCCATCAAATGAATCGGGCTCACATCTTTGTATTTAGAAATTTGACGACATGAATTTCTCACTAATTGGTGGGTGTACCCTAGGCCTTCGTTTAAAAACATTCCAAACTCAATATCAGCAGAATTTCAAACGTAGACTAAACAATCCTTCGTTTCCATTATTTATAAAAACATTTAACAATCGAATTTTGCACCAACAATTAGGCTTACTTCAGTACAGGACATGACAAGGTAATAACTGTTCGTGTTAAATTCACTGCATGTTGACGCTTTTTCAACCCAGAGGGGTCGTGTATGCTTCAATTGTGAATTATACATGCATCTGGGGGCGACAAAAGGGTAAAAGCAGAGGTAAAGTGTGCTCATCGCATTCTGTAGTTCAGCATTTTTCAGAAATGATGACCGCAACTACAATTGTGAACAGAATTAAGGAGCCTGAATCTCATTCTCCCTGTCTTAGCCCATTTACAAATACCTTTAATATTTCCCATGTGTGCAATATTGGGCCTGAAAAAAAAATTTAAAAAAAAACATCCCCGTAGTCGCACAGCTTTAAATCCGGGGAAATCACATGCATACGTTTTTAACACCTATAATCAGGGACAAAATTATTAGGACACTTTAAAAGCCCTTGCCTCCGATTACAATGTTCTACGTTAATTTTTCTCCCTATAACCTGATATTGACGACATCGATCAAAGTGTTCATTTGCAAAACAGCTTTGTTTGGGGGAGATAAAGGCGGTAAACATGAATCAACGAATTATGTTCCTCACATAATCTCCGTCGAATTTGATTTGCAATCCTTGTAGACAAATAGACACTCTGAATTAGGACAGGACCAAACTAGACAAACAATGTATAAACTAATTTACACATTCATTTAAAAGGAAGAGCAGACATACAACAGCGTTATTTATTATAATTAGGTGTTCAGGTATGCACCCGAAACACCTATTGTTTTTGTTGGTTTTTTTTTTTAGGTGTTCGGGTATGTGCCCGAAACACCTATTGTTTTTGTTCGGTTTAAAAATTTTTTTTTTTAGGTGTTCAGGCATGTGCCCGAAACACCTATTGTTTTTGTTCGGTTTTTTAGGTGTTCGGGTATGCACCCGAAACACCTATTGTTTTTGTTCGGTTTTTTCCCTTTTTTTTTCTCCTTCTTTTCCGGATCGATTGTCTACAAAAAATACATACTTGCAAACTTTACATGAACTTCAAACTTGGCATATACTTAGTACATAACACGTAGATGAAACTAGAGTTGTGACGTCTGATTAGGTCATCAAATATGGAATTTCGATAAATCATTCTTTATTATCAAAGATCTACACGGCTGTTTCAACGCTAAAAAAGTGCGCCCTCTGTTGGTGAATCTAAATCAGCTCTGGTCGTGCTCATTATGTATGCATGTTTAAGGAATTGAGTGTTTACGCTTCGGAAATGCAATTGACTCGGCTATCGTGACCCCTGAAAAAATTGTGTTTCTGATCAATTCGTTTCGCAACATGTATTATGTGATTGACTAAAATCCTTTTTAGGTTCTTTTTTATGTCAGCATAATCTATTTATTCTGAAAAAGGTCACTTAATAGCTCTTTTCGAGGTCGTTGAATCGATTAACTGCCACATGTTTCAACAGTTGGGTGCATGCAGACCTGCGGAGAAAACCTTCCACAAAAGCGAGTTTTTCACTATTTTCTGAATTTTTCCTATCACCAGTGGATGTTTCATCGTTGAAAACAGACATTATTATGCGCACTTAATTGGAGGTGAGTCTGGGCAATGACAAATTTACGAGAATCTTTGATTTAAAAATAAGCATTTTAACCGGCTTCAGACATGTCAGATGTGTTGTAACGCGTTGGTTGATGCATACAGCACGCAGATAGATTGATGACAGTGCAGTCAGTAATGTGTACGGTATGGGCACCAGTGAATGGTACTAGTACTTTAAACGTTGGGACTAATTTAGCGGGTACCCGGTTTTATGTAAACAAAGTATGCTTACGTGGGTTTTTCCTCCATGACTCTTTTGAAATAGTGGTAAATAGTCTGTAACGTTAGGAGAGTGAAGCCTAGGCATGAGTACAATTAGTTGAATTTAAAAAAAAGTATGCTAACGTTAGATGTGTTATCAATAGGCTATAGGATGTACTCAGTGTAATTTCTAATGTTAGCTCTGTGAAATTAAATAATTGATTTTTAAAATTTAAAGAAACAAAATGGTCTGAACAGTGAACAACAATGTTTAAGGGCTGAAAACATTAAAAACATTAGTACAGCTGGACATGTCTACCAATGTCATGCATGTATAATAGTATCAGCCTAAAATCTAAACATGCTTCAATCGTTTTTATTTTCGGCATGTGCATTCTTTGTGGTTTCCATATGAAATAAATTTTTGTTTCATCAAAATCGGATAAACCGTTACGGAGTTATGATTTTTTTAAAGATTAAAATATTGTGCCCTTTTTCATTTATTGCCCGTGTATTGTAGCTATGGGGCTAATGGCACACTCAATTTTGTTTGGAAGATCCACCGTTGTCTGACTTGGACCGGGAGTCGCCGCCATCTTGGATTTCATGAAACTCATGCAACCAAAACCAAGTGTACAAAATCTGCTTTCGGTCTTTGGCCTGAGCACTTAAACTTCGAAATATTTTTTTATTTCAAAAATATATGAATCAACCTTGGATTTTAATTACTTATATTGAGGGTTTATCTTTTTTGGGGGACCGAAAATCAAACTCAAAGTTTTTGAGATCAAGTTTGAGGCTCAGAAACCACGCGATTTCCGATCGGAAGAGCTGGAGACTGTTTATTATTCATTTATGCAGACAGGCATATGCAAATTATGACGTATACATCAGCAGGACGAATCGCGAAAGCGCATTCTTGGGCAGCCCCCTCTGTGCAATTCTCACCACACGATCGTTTTTATGAATGGGAATTTACGTGCGCATTGTCCGCTGTGTGTCAGAAGCACTGTGCGGCATACATGACCTGCCTAATAATACATGGAGGTACTTTGTAAATTATGTATGTCGCAATATTCTCCGACAAGTCAGAGTTTATTAGCAAAGGTACATTTTAAATAATTTTGGTTGACACTAATAATATTTACAACAACAATCATGACATTTAGGGAAAACTTATAGCTTTGCATGGTGAATTAAGACTAATTGCGGTGACACCATGTGAAATACGCTAGTGAGTAGTAATTAGTTCTGAAAAGAACTAGAGGTTACAACTTGACATTTCGATCAGTATGCTCTGATCGTCCTCATCAGGATTTACTACTCAATAGAGAATTTCACATGGTGTCACCGTAATTAGTCTTACTTAATCATGAAATTTAACGAATATCATTTATGATACTTTTCAGAATTTGTGACCACATGAAATCATGAAATGGTTTTGAATACAACAAAATAAAACATGCTTATTTTGAGTTTAATTTTCTTTTCACAGCTGATCTTCCTAGATGGAACTCCCTAAATTCTGGTGTGGCGATGGTTTGATCACTTTATGGGAACATTGCAAACAGTAGGATTAGCTGCAAAGGTAAGAGTTATGTCATATTAGGAAACAGTCCGGCAGTGGGTTAGAAATGAACAGACTTTACAGAATATTTTATTGTTTTAAGTAGCAAACTCTTTGTATGTGTAAAACTGTACCATGAAATTGCTGTAAAGGGAAGTTACAACAATGGTAAATCTAAAAACCTATAAATCAATCATCCTGAGAAATGATTTGGTTTTCATGTTAGAGAAAAGAGGAATCGTTGTCAAAAACGGAAAAAACATGTAACAGTTTTTGTTTATATTTTTTACAAGGATGTGTTAGTACCATATACCAATGTACATGTACATTCCCTTTATTTTTATATTGCATTTTTAGATACATGGACCCCAAAATGTAAGTAAATAGGCCCTGAACTATTTGACCAATGAAAGATTTTCTAGAGATTTGATGTAACAATGAAAAACCACAAATAATACACGAGGTAGTGCATCCCATGTGTATGTACATATGTGTAAAACAATGTTTTTTTCTTATTTTTGACAGATCTTTATGCATGCCCTTATTCCTGGGATTGTGGTGGTGTGATGGCACTGCATGATGCTTAACAACTTTTGCAGAGGATCTTTCATTCCGTGAACTTCACGTCCTGCCATGTTGAATTCAGTATGTACCAGCTTGCCACCTTATGGCACCTCCAGTAGACCAATTTCTACTTTATACATACATGTAAATGTAGCTTTGGGCTGATGTTGATTCCAGAGAAACTTCAGTAAATTCAGTAAATCAGGAGTACAATGTCTGTGTCAAAACAGCATGGAGTCAAGGAGTTGAACAATTGTAATATCTTGAGTGTAGGAAAAACTGAACAATATCCGTACTATTGCGCAGGATTTCTGTGTAAAAAGAGGATGTGAATGATAAATCTGATGTCGCGTACATCTGCAAACATTTGAACTAAACCTGTCCTAAATCAGTGCACTATGACGTTCAAGTTAATCATCATTGCCAAGGCCTGATTTGCATCTAGGGCTCTGCTCTCTTATTTTTCATCCTTTTGGAGCTAAACACTGTTCTTCAGTACATCATTGTTATGATTCAAAATATTCTTGAAAATATTTTTCTGTGTACTCACCTAGGCCTATATCAGTGCTGCTTAGTTTATAGTTATACCCATGAACTTGTTTTGTGTGGGTTGGGTGAAACAACTTTTGTGGTATCAAAAACGTAAGCACTTAATGTGATTAAACTTGCATAGCCAGGTTAATTTATGATGTATTATTTGAAAATAAAGGGTTTTTATGCACTGTTCAGTACCTGAAAGTTATGTTCGCATAAAGACTGCAGACTAGATTGAGGTAAACAAAGACAGATATGACATGTGAATATAAAGATTATACTCATCTCTACCAAACATCTCAAAATTAACATGTGACAATATTACCAGAGAAAATATTATACGGCTGTGATTCCTTTTTAAAAATTACTATTTTTGTGATAGTAAAAACAAAACAACTGGAAGTTAGGAAAAGAAAATTGAAATAAATATAAGAAGATGTGAATCCAAAGTACTCCCATGACTTATTTATTGTATGTGTAAAACTGTACCATGAAATTGCTGTAAAGGGAAGTTACAACAATGGTAAATCTAAAACCTATAAATCAGTCATCCTGAGAAATGATTTAGTTTTCATGTTAGAGAAAAGATGAATCGTTGTCAAAAACGGGGGAAAAAAACATGTAACAGTTTTTGTTTATATTTTTTTTACAAGGATGCGTGTTAGTACCAAATACCAATGTTGTACATTCCATTTATTTTTATATTGCATTTTTAGATACATGGACCCCAAAATGTAAGTAAATAGGCCCTGAACTACTTGACCAATGAAATATTTTCTAGAGATTTGATATAACAATGAAAAACTATTCATTAACGTGAATGTATTGTATGTAAAATACATGTACTCAACGTGTGTGTATTGTATGTACTGTGTATTGTGATTATTACTGTGCTCAATATTCGCGCGATTTGTATGTATGTGTACATGTACGGTACATACGTACACGCGCGCTATAATATGACTATGCACACACATGATGCAGACTAGTCGCGCACTGTGTAGATTCACGTAAGCACACGACCCGCATTTTAGGACTGAAAAAGTCGTTTATATTGAAAATTTCTATCATTGCCTACGAATCAAACAAGCTAAAAGATGTGAAATATGTAGTTTCTAAATGAATGCGTCTTCATTTTCCAAATAAAAAATTCAATCTATAAAAAAGAAAAAATTAAGGTTTAGTATAAATTGTTATTATTTTTTGCTATAGCAGTACTGGCATTTCAGTCCAAGAGAAGGGGTGTGTCTTTCCCATCCATGTCAGTTAAACAACATTTATTTAAATCTAAGCCCTTACTCCTATTTTCAATCTTAAATCTTTTTTAGAAAGAGGACAGAAACATCGTGCAACTTCAGATATGCAGAATTGATGCTGGGTGTGATTTTTGACATAATGAAGCACCAGTCGTCAGTCAATGGAATTGGTAATTTGGGCCCCCCTTATACTTTTATTGCTTGTTTGCCCCTCCCCTTCCCTAGTTCTTGAATTCTATAGTGCTGCAATGATAGACCAAAGAATTTTAGAAAACAAATGTGTTTGTTCATCAC
The DNA here is from genome assembly GCA_029582265.1 of Zoroaster sp. YZ-2022. Taxonomy (NCBI): domain Eukaryota; kingdom Metazoa; phylum Echinodermata; class Asteroidea; order Forcipulatida; family Zoroasteridae; genus Zoroaster; species Zoroaster sp. YZ-2022. Next base: position 29,070,784 of record CM055831.1, read on the forward strand.
CAGTGGCAGTATGCCATCACCAAGAACTTGGGGGAGGGGGCAGACATTTTATTCCAAAATTACCGATTCCAATGACAACCCCTGAATGTCACCCATTCTGAACTGTCACTAAATCGTACATACAGAGCGTACATTTATTATAAATGCAGATTGATTCTGTTTTCTTTTCATCAAAGGATCACGGTTGGGTTCATTTACACTGAAGTCATTTCACTTGTTATATGTGTAAGACCATGTACACTCATTTATAGATTGGTTACAAGTAGGTTAAACAGGTCAGCAAAGTGGTTTTAATTGATTGTGGGGGTGTGGGAGTCTGTAACCACAAAAGTCAAGTCATGAAACCCAACAGACAGGTAAAATAAATATGTATTTCATTGTTTTATTAGCAATTTACAAGCACCCATACAACTCTTTGATTATTTCAATGTCTAACAATTTATGTACAAAAATGGCATCTGATCTTTAGGTTGTAATTCTGTAATATGGATGCAGCTAGCTACAGACATTTTGCCAATCATGTGTACAACCTTGAAAATGTAAATATCAATGTAGAATTTATTTTTAATTATTATTATTTTTTTCTTCTCCTTCCGATCGATTGTCTACAAAAAAAACACATACTTGCAAACTTCACATAAACTTGAAACTTGGCATAATATTTTAAAAAAATCATATCTCAACAACCACAAGAGGTAAATTGACATTTTTGCACCATTGTATATAGATTGTTAATTGTCGAAAAATATTTACACAAAGGTGACCCCAATTTGACATTACTGCCTGTCCAAACCGGAAGTGAAAGTTTAAGTTAAAAAAAATCATATCTCAACAACCGCAAGAGGTAAATTCACAGTTTTTGCACCATTGTACAGATTGTTGTCAAAAATATTTATAAAAACATATTTAATTTGACCTTTACTTCCTGTCCAAACCGGAAGTCAAAGTTTAATATTAACAAAAATCATCCACAAGAGGTAAATTCACAATCTTTGCACCATTGTACAGATCGTTAATTGTCAAAAATATTTAAACAAAGTTGACCCCAATTTGACCTTTACGCGTCCCGAACACCTAGTGTTTGTCAATACAAACACCAATCTCTAGTTATTATTATCATATCTTAGAATCAACTGTCATTTCACATTAGCTCATGTCTTAAGTTGAAATCTTGAATTATTTACATAATAGTTTTTTCTAGCAGAAACAAACCGCAATCCTGCCCCTTCTAAAAAAATTTCCCACTCAAAAAGGGGATTCTTTTTCAGCCCTACCCTGCCCCTCACCCTTGACCAACAACACACCTGTAATTTCTTTCACCAAAATACCAGTGGGCTAGTCTCTATTATATTGACCGTGGCTCTATATGGTAATTATAGGCCCCTGGTGGTACATACTATTGTACAAAATCACCTGATTATTGTATCGATTTCTCACCGGGACTTTCCCGAAGTATTTCTCATGTAAGAATTCCCCTTTATTGCCTGGTATCCAGTCTTGTAGGCTCTGTAGCATTCTGTTGAATTGTAACCAGGGAAAGGGCGTCGACATTCTAAATATAACATCTGTTAAAACCCCAGACAGCTAGTAATATCCTCGAAAGGAAAAAATCGACGCAACAGGATAAAGGCTACATCTGAAGATTCATCCTCCAATACATAGTTGATGGTAAGACATTGTATTATCTCAATTCAATTGTATGGGCAGGCGAGTAGCCAGAGTTTTTTCATGGGGGGTGGGGGTGGTAGTCCAGTAAGAATTAACCAGAGTTAGCGACTCGAGTCGCATCATTTTGTGACTTGAAACTTGCCCCACCAGTGTGGCACGGACCTGTATCCTTAGGCACACGTTGGTCTCATTGCTGCTAACGGCGGGGTTTTCTAGGAATTTTCTAAATTCCAGGAGCTGAAATTGACGATATTTGCAACTATTTTGACAGACAAGATACTAGATACGTGGCACAATAAATGTTTATTCATATGCCATCAAGATGACGTCATTGGTTGTCATGGAAACAACTTCTAGAGGGCGCTGTATTTGGATGCATTATTATGTGCACATGAATTAATGGATAAAATTATTTTTATTTTTAGCCATGTAGTACACTAGTTATCACTATGGGGGATAACGTATATTTAAGTTGTACCTGGCAAGGATTTGTCAACTGTAATGTAAAGAAAAACAAAAGATAATTGTGAAAATATTTTGTTACAGGGTCTCTGGAGCTCATTGTTTAAGCCCTCATCATGTCAAATTCAGCTGGGAATCCTTAGCATTTGGGGTGGCAGGGGATTAATTAAACAAACCTCCATAATACTCTAGCATGCTTTGACTTTAATAAATCTTGGCACATTAAAATTTATTTTATGTGTCGTCAATATGAATGTTAAGATGAACACTAATTGTACCAAAAAAGTTACATTATAATAGGTCAAAGCATGATGGAGTTGTGGCGGGATGTTTGATCTTCTTCCACCACTAGTGTAAAAATTATCACCTAAGCTCATTATGAGGGCAAACAAATAGTGAGCTTTTTTTCGTGTTTAGAACATCCAAAGGAACCAAAAATATCGGTGGCGGTGGGTTATGGGGGTGCACGGTAGACCGCTTCAGCCCACAGACTATATGACTGTACAGCTTCGGTGGCTGGAAGAGTACTGCATTTCCAATTGGAGACAAATTAGCAGACCAATTTATTCCAGTTGGAACGACAAACTTCATTAGTCCAATTGGTTAGTTTTAATTTGCCAGTTGGAGTCAATTAAAACTGTATGCAATTAGTAGGCGGAGCTAAGTTTTGGCTTTTCCAAATCCTTTTTTTGTGAAAATGTGTTTATGTATTTTGTATGTGAGTTTTTGATAAATCTGCATAAAAATGTGTGTTCTGTAAAATCTAACGTAATTTTAATTGAGGGAAAATTTAAGAAAAAAATAAAATAAAGAAAGCATAAAAAGTTAGGTTCATATCCATAGCTAAGACATCTTCAAAATTGGCCATTTATAAATGAGATGGTGGTATCATGTGCATTGGGACATGCAGACATCTTCATTTGGATAAATACAAGAGATGTCCAGTTAGTCGATCAAATTCACTCTATAAATTAAAACTAAGATTGGGAAAAACAGTCCATTTGAAAAACGTCAAATTAGAACAATTCCAATTTGAAACCAGTTGTGCAGAATTATGTCCAATCGAACACAATTAAATTCCATGATCCATTTGATTAGTGCCAACAATTTTGTATACAAATCAGTTCATTTGAAAAAGTCCGATTGGGATGAGTTGAAAAATGGGCAAATTTAAAAACAATTGGGAAAAAAGTTCCAATTCGGACCAGTTGAAAAATGAAAGTCCAATGTTGTCCAATTGGTTTGTGTCAATTTACAATCTTTAAACAAAATCTTGTGAATGCTCAACCGAACCAAACTAGTCTAAACTAGTCTAAGCGGAGCAATGTGAACTCGATAAACCTAACTCCTACTAAAACCAACCCGTATTTACTTTGAGTTGCAAATAATATGCAGAACCTTCAACGTCACAACTCATATCAACACTGCCGTAAATCCGTGATAAAAAGTGGGGTGGGGGATAATTTTGAAATTTGGGTGCACGGCATAGCTTGAAGTTCTGCATGAGTGTATTTTTATTATATTATATATATATATATATATATATATATATATATATATATATATATATATATATATGTCCAAAAAGTGGGGGAAGTTTATATCCGTCACCCCCGGGATTTACACCCATGCATATGAAGTATGTAAACACTATTATCGCTACCCAAGGATCTGAAGAAGAAACAACAAAACAAGTTAAAATATATCCTAACTCTCTCCCAGCCAATTCCACATTCTGACCCAATGATCAAATTGGTATTTATAAGGTCAACTACATCTACCCAACAAATGACAAACTCCCGGATAGACATGGACTCACCTAATATTTCTACCGAAAATACAATTTGAGTAAAACAAGTCATCATAATTACCAGTACCACCATTGACATCATTATTGGCATAATCAGTGATGTGCCGTATTTCAGTTAAAACCATCACGTTGTCTGAATTGTTGGTATTTATCTGCTACATTCCTTTTCATGTATATTGTGCACTTGCTGGTGGCCATTTTTATTTCTAACCAAAACACATTTCCCCAAGGATTATTCGTGTTCAATTTTGATTGCATATATTTGGATTCAGTACAAATGGTTTACCACCCTAATTCGGTTATTAACTAAAATTTTCGGCCCTTGTCAATTTTTATGGACTAGGGGGTGGTTTGGTATTTTTGTTTCCCGAAAAAATTTAGGAACTCAAACGTCGCTCAACAGGGGGAGGGGTGCTAAATGTGGCAATTATATTTGTGAGCTCAATTCTTGCATGCATGCCCAGGCGGGGGTAATTAATTAATTGACAAACGGCACCCTACACCTTTTACACCGTTTTTTAAATTTGTCTGAAACACTTTTCATCGTTCAAACACTTTCGTCGTTGAAATATTCCCATCGTTTACATACTTTCCATCGTTCAAATGCATTTTTGCATCGTTCAAACACCTCATTGTCCCAACACTATATTCATCATTGTAACATTTTGCATTGTTCCAACTTTTGTCATCGTTAAAACAAAAAAATCATTGTTTGGACACTTCATCATTTTCAACTGTTTTCATCGTTCAAACACTTCATTGTTCCAACATTATTCATAGTTCTTACACTTTTCATGATTGTTCAAACACCTTGCATTGTTTCAACTTCCAATGTTTGTCATTGTTCAAACATTTTTCTTTGTTCAAAAAAGAAAACGTTATTTTCTTACGTCTTATAGATAATCGTTAACACATGTACAGGCAGCCTCAGTGATGACGGAACCGTGGTGCTTGGAGCCAAGTGGGCTAGAGACATGGTACAACGACAATATTCAACTGGGAACAGATGGTTTCGATAGGGACTGCCGTTCTGCCGTCAATGAAGTTGTCAGATTCGTTCATAAATTGTGTTCCTCAAATGGTGATCTATTTGATGTTAATAGAGTTGTTAAGGTGAGTGCTATCTATAGTTTTTGTATAATTTGTGCACATTTTCTTTATTTTATAGTTAAAATACTCTACATAAAAATGTAACTACTTATAACAGGATAAAGGAGTGCTAAATTGTACTGCTTCAGTGTAATAAGATGTGCTACATAATATCACTTACAGTTGTATCGCTCGTGTTTTACCGATCAATATCCATACATATTTTTTTCATTTTTCCTTATGGAAAAGAAAACAATGGGATATTTTAACAAATAGTTGTCAGAAGGTTGATTTAATAATAGTAAATAAGAGCCGAAATGAATTTATGATGGGACCCCCATCAGTACATTGCAATGGAATTCCCTTTATTCCACACCTTGACCTAGCACATGGGGGTGTTATAGGGTGCAGTTCAAGATGTGTCTGAACACGTCATGTGCGCACTAGTCAATGAATTCCTCATGCGACTTGACTTTCACCTGAAGTGACAAACATTTGGACCAAGAGGTACAGTACGCATCTGAGGTGTTCACGATTTTGGGACAAGAGTAGTGCTAGTCGATAAGTGCTAGTCAGTATGTGCTAGTCATTATATGTTGGTTTCCACTGGCACTTAAAGTGCATGAAGTATCATCTCACATGTGCCTGAAGTGTTCATGATTGTGGGACAAATATCCGCTCTTAGCCTCTTACATACGTGCGTGAGGCGCTGGCAATTTTTAGAGTGTATGTACTGTAAAACTGTGCTTCTTTCTTCAAGTAAAATAGCCATGATCACATGCATTTCCGGAAATGGCCGTTTAAATAGCGGAAAAACACGGGCATTACATCTTTAACTTGAAATTTAGGGCACTCTGTTGAACTGTGTGAGGCAAAAGCTGCTACGTTGTCAATGTCAGTCAAAATTGTTTTTTCTATTTTGATTATATTTCTGCAAAATGTTTCCCGAATAAGTATAGGTAGGTCATAGAGCCTAATCAGAAATCTAACTTATTATTTTCTATATAGTTATGTATAGGCCTAGATAAATGCGAAATGTTTAAATGCAATGTATTTTCACACTTATCTCATGAATGCAAAATAAATGTTATTTGCCTTACGTTTTGAATCTAGCAGGTTCTTTCTCTAAGACTTTTCTAAAGAACCTGCTAGGTTCGAAACGATTAACATTATTTTTTGCATTGTTCTCTGAGTCCTTTACGTTGGTAAGCAGTTTGCAACAACTAATTATCTATTTACTTCTCTCATGACGTAGCCTCTGCATAAGGCTAAACTTTCACATGTTGGTTGTATAATTCATTTATTGATTCAAGAAATTAAGCATACCCACAGAAGCGGTTTTTCAAACATTGCCAATTTTGTACCTCCTTCCATTATTAAAATTGTACAAAGAAACTCCTGCCTGTTAACAGACGATATCAACAAACGATGCTTTAAATATAAACAGGTGTTATTATGGTCTATATCAGTGGCGTAAGGGGACGGGGGCACGTACCCCCTGTCGAGGTCTGTGGCCCCTGGGTGCCCCTATTCAGAATTTTGAAAAATAGGTCCCCATTTGAGGCTGCAGGATACAAAATGTTCAAGTATTGACATGCCCCCTAGAAAAAGTGGTGCACCCCTAGTGTCCCCTGAAAATTGGATCCTAGTGACGCCACTGATCTATATTATAAGCAAATCTAGTTGAATCTAGTGTACACCGCCATGCGTCAAGGATAAACATGGATATTTAAACAGTATATTCAATCTTCACTGTGTACAAAATAGACTTTCCTTTTTATTTGAAGTAAAGCATAAATACCTGTAAAAACATGTATATACATATAATTATAATTTCGTATTAAACCTAATTTCGCAGGGTGGATCCCTCGGAAAGGGAACAATGGTAAAAGACCTGTCTGATGTGGACCTGATTGCCTTCATCAACCCACCCTTACAACCCATCGTTACAATTGGGCCGCAAGCCTATAAGGCGAAGCTCTTAACGGTCATCGGAGATCTTAGGACAGCCTTGGTTAAGCTGCGAACTGTGACGGACGTAACGAGTAATGCCTTCTTGGTTAATTTCAAGATAAAAGTTAACCAAAGGACATTGAAGGTTGATCTCCTTCCTACGTCGGACAACTGTGTCGGTCATGGTCGGGGTAGGTTTCTTTATGGAATGCCGGGGATGCATACTTCCCAGGAATTGAGAATGATTTTAAAAGTAGCCTGATGACAGAGATATTGTAAAAGCACCCTTGAGCGTAACAGTGGCTGGGATTTTCAGAGTGGGGGTCAAACATTTATTGGGGTCAATTTACCGACACAAATCTCAAATCAACCGACAGATGTATTACTGTTGTTTCTCCCAATAATGGACGAGCACTGAAGTCCCTAAACAAATAAATTTAGAAATACCAACAAGTTTGTGAATTTACCGACAGACACTATTTTGTGGGAGGGAGGGTGCCCCTGCCACCCTTTAGCTACGCCACTGCATCATGATGGAGCTGGTGCTATAAACAAATCCACTATTACAGGTTTCCCGGCGAATTCCAAACCTTTTTCATTGATTTTAATACCCAACTTATTCAATTTGATTTGAAAATAAATACTCCTTTCCATCATAGTTCAATCAGCCAAAACATACATTCAAATTCACCAGTTCAGCATTCAATAGTCATTTAACACAACTCATCGCCAAAATAACTACCGGTACGTTCTAATGGAAAGTGTCGCTAAGTTCATTCAATTTCATCAGATCCAGTCGCAAGCGGTTGATCAAGAATTAAATGTTATAAATTGGCATTCATTTGTCACATATTTACTTTCAATTTGAGGACAGATTCCTTTCCTGTCTCATTTGCCTTGCTTGTCAGGAGATTGCATGCTACAGAAAGGAAAAGGGGAAAGCAAACAAAAAGAACTAAATGGAAAGGTGGAAGAATGACGTGAAAATATTGCAAAGGGTGCAAGATGACCCCGAAAAGAAAACTTAGATTATTGTTTGGTACTTTCATTTGTTTGACATTGGAATAAAAATCAAGAAATTTGACAGCGACATGTTTTGTAAAAGATAGGCCTTAGTGATTTTCATAACTCACAGCAACAAAAAACATCGGGAAAAATCACTGAAATTTGCCAAGGGCGTAATGGAATAATCTTAAGATGAAATTGATTGCCCATAAACGAAAGCGAAAATAACAAACTTCTACAAATTTCTTTGCGCATCGATAATTGTTAATTTGACTGCATCAATCGCGAAAAGATGCGAAACATCCAATTTCTGGATGAAAGAATTAAAAATCCGTGAATGCCGAAAACCGAAAGAACTAGCTAAACGCAGTTGTGTGAATAGGCAGGAATAAATTAATGACTGCTTGGAAATTAATTTAAACGCAACAATATAAAAGAGAAACCCCTAATGTGATTGGATCAGTCTAAATGGAGTGAATTTGAATGTTCTTTAACGCAAATTAATAACTAAACAAAGGTTTTGAAAAAAGGCTGGGAAAACCTATATTATTATTATTATTGTTATTGTTGTTGTTGTCGTCTGCGTCGTCGTCGTCATAACTTCATTGAGTTATCTTATTAATACTGATTAACCATACTTTGATAAATATTTCATTTTAAACTATATGTTTTTCCTATTTAAAGGGTAAGGTACAATTCCTTTAAAACAATTTATATTTAACATTCCTACTAAGTGTATAAAATGCAATTTTACTTTTCTAGCTCACTCCGACATGTTCAAGGCTATGCTGCAGTTACACAGCGACAGCGACAGAGAATTCTACTCTGCGTCCCTTGCTGAACACCAGTTGGAATTCGTCAAGAAACAACCTGGCTACGTCAAGGAGCTCATCCGGTTGGTGAAGTACTGGGCAAATGACTACCTCCCAGAGTATCTCCAGAAGTCCTACCGACTGGAGTTGATCACCATACACCTGTGGCAGGAAGCTGGGAAACCTATTAGCTTCAGCAAAGCCCAAGGGTTGAAGAACGTCCTGGAAGTTCTGACAAATTTGATGGCGCTGCGGGTGTACAAATGGAATTACATTTATGACGACAGTCTGGCACAAACAGCAATGAAACAGCTTGGCATGCACAAGTTAGTGAATGATTCGTCAGTATTTTCCTTTTTAAATTAAATATGTGATAGTAGAAGGTAGAATGTTTGCGGTGACTTCCGATGGTTATGAAAACAATCAGTATGCCCTTATACTGGGGGAGGTATTAACCCAAATTTGTTTGTAAAATATGTACCAACCTATAAGAAACAAGGAAAAATACTCAACAAATCATTTGAGAGCGTTAACCCCACCCCCTGTACATGCCCCCTACAAGATTTGTATTTGTGAAACGGCATGGCATCCCGTCTTGAATAACGTTGGTGGGGCATCAGTCTATTTTGTTTAAAACACAATAACAGGAAAGCGAAGCAATGAAGAGAACATCACTTCCATATTTATTTTAAAGTACTTTCTCAGTTTACCTGTTGAAATTTTAGCAAACTATTCCATGACAACCTTTCACTTTCCTTATGAAACAATCTGATTAAAAGTAGCATTTTATATAGAATAAAACATAGTATTCTTGTGGGTTTTTATGGATTGCAACTGAAGATTTTATTTCTTTATTGCATCAAACTTATTTTATCCTGGAATAATATAAAATTGATATTTGCTTTTAACATTCTTCTAGAAAAGAATTAATTAATAAAATAGTATAAATGTAAAATAGTAGTTATTGGCCTCAGTTATGTTTTGAACCCAGAAAGTTCTTTCTCAGAAGAAAGAACCTGTTAGGTTCTGAGATGTAAGGCCAGTAACTACTATTTTCATTATATACTACGAGTCCAGGTTTGGTAAGCAGTTGCTAACATTAACAACATAATGGCTAAAAGCAGGCTTTTGGATTGTATAATGCCAAAATGTATTTCTGTAAATGATACAGTAGATGTAATGCTCTTGAACAAGTTCTGCTAGTAGATGTGACATCATCTTAATATATAGTAATATTTGCTATGACATGTATTGAAATAATCTCTTTTAAGTATTAAGGGTTCTGAGAAGAACCTTTGGTTCTCTCAACATTTCGACCTGTATGCTTTGATCATCTTCTGGGAGAATGCTTTTGGTACAGGAGGGGCTTAAGTTGCTCGGTGGAGGATCCTGATCACCAGATCTTTGGGCTTGCTTGTGCCATTCTTGTAGATGTAGCTATTACCTAAAACAAATTAGAAATACATAATTAATTATGTGTGAACTAACAAATGTATTATTACACAATTTATCTATAGAAAGTGAAAGATAATATTGTAACAAATTATTTAAATGTGCTTAAATATCAGCTGTTTTAACCAACCACACACCATCCCTTAAAACATTCAAATAATAAATTCCATATCCCACTATTTTATTTTAAGCTAGGTTTCAACTTCATAGGTTCAGGGGTTACACAGTTGTAAGTCTTAAATTTATTTGGGAATTACCAACTTAGTATTCTCTTTCTCTTACTCTTATATCATCGTTATTGTACAAACTACAGTTCTTTGACAGTAACCACAGGTTAATATTTCATGATGTTTAACATGATAACGAGTCCAAGGCATATCAAATACAATGTTCCCAACTCTCATGGAAATTTCTTGATATACAATAATACTAGTACTAGTGGGTGCATGGTGAACAATATTAAAAACAATCTTACCCAACTAAGGTCATAGATACAACTTCTGTCAGTGTCACTACCCAATTTGCCAGCAAACAATCCTTTTAGATGATATGATGTATGTACATTTACTATAAAACCTAAATATATAATTGTCTTAATTGAGTTAAAGCCCATCAACCATGTCAACAAACAATGAACAACTGATGAGTAACCATTCTAGATTTACATGTGTGGTACATTATCACATACACAGTCTGGTAACCACCATTATGTATGTCTCTACAGAGCAATGTAGTCAGGGAACCTTTACGTTAAACTGACAACAGAGGGTGCCCTTCAACCAAAACTTTCAGGGGGCATGTCAGGGGGTTAGAAATATAAAATATTTTAATGATTTAGTCTTGTTTCTAATTAGGCTTGGGCGATGGCACGATAATATCGGATATCGCGATATTTTTTTTATTCGATTATGATATCGAGAACTTTTCAAATTATCGAGATATCGGCAAATCGCGATTAAAAACAAATCCTCGATTGTCAGTCGTGTCAGAAATTCCATGTAAAAAACTTAGGAAGGCTTCAGCTTTCCGAAGTGAGAAACAAAATCGAACTACTGTGGTAAACCGACTGTCAAATCACAAAGAAGCCGCCTGACAGGGCGTTGTTTAAAATCCACCGCCACTCAAAGAAATCTATTCAGACGGATTAAGTGTTGGGGATTGAATGTGATATTTGATCCAACAATGTGTAGACAATGTTAACGTCTCACTGTCTGTCCATTGTGGTCTGTGACTCTGGCTCACCGCTGTTCAAAATGCTCTGCAGGCGACATGTGGTTTGGGCGCATGCGCGAGAATTTTGAAGGGTCATACAAAAATGCATATTCATAACGTGACCTTTACTTTTTTTTCCGTCGCGGAGTTCATTGATAAAAACGCCTGTTACATACTGAAAATTAATTTCAAAGAGAATTTTTAACCAATAGGATTAGAAAGAATATGTCGTCTGCAAATATTGAACTAACATTACAGCAATATGGGCAAACGCGCGAATTTCCTTGAAGTTTTTGTGCACAACTCTGGTCCTTGACAAGAGCGCGCACGCTGAAAAAGGTAATATTTCAAAGCGGATTTTCTTCCTGATGATGAATTTTCCTTGAGACATAAAAAGTATGATAGGTGAAAGAACTCTTATTTTAACTAATTATTAATTTGTTATTTGAGCAAACCCAGCTAACTTTTAAACGGTGGGATTCCCCTGCGGCTTTAGCGTTGTTAAACAAAGATTTCTGGGAACCCAGTACGGTTTTAGGATGACATCATTATTAGGTATGCGTGTGCATACACACGGATTAGATTGTGGGCGTTTTCATTGTAAGGGGTTAAATAATTTTTAATAACGTTAGAATATAAAAAAGGGGAATGATTTGAGTTTATAAGCCAATATAAACCAATATTTAATACATATATTCTGTTCACTCTTCATTTAAATTAATATAAATTTTTTCCTTTCTATGCACTCCAATCTATTATTTAAACAGCTTGAAGATGTAATCAAGCAATATTTCACCTTTTTGAATTGCTGCCCAGAGGCCGTTACTTGGGTTTGCTCAGGTATAATCACCATGAAACTGTTCTTCGTGAGTTTAACTACCCTCCTATGCTTGATTTTGCAAGAAAAAATTCACGAAAGACGTACAATAACGTCAAAAATGGACCAATAATTAGCTTCTCTCGATCTGTAAAATTTAACGGATGCTCAATATTTGATGCACATTGAAGACGCTTTTACACTTCGCCTTGGGTTTCGATGAATTCACCCAGAAACGTGTCATCTGCAAAGCCATGACTGTAGATTGATGTGTGATCTTTGTTCATTGAGGTCATTTGGCATTTGCATCACTTTGATCGTACACCTCCAGTCGGTGGGCCCAAAATTTCAAAAGACGCGACCTTGTTTAAAGTTGGTGAAACAACACCAACAGTGGGCGCTATACAGAGCAGAAAAAAGGCATGCGACAA
>CM055831.1:29083994-29115559 GCA_029582265.1 Zoroaster sp. YZ-2022
AAGTCGCATATATACTGTGTGATACTTGTGTCTGTGATTTAAAGTATTTCAAGATTGGAATTAAAATTCTTGACTTCTTTTCTTTTGAATAAACAGCACGTGTAAGAACAAGAACTATGCATATCCGTAATGTGCTGCAGTACTACAGTGGAGACTGCTCGTCCCTAGCTACACAAGAGCAGATCAAAGAGCAGTTTATCAAACTTCTCAACCAGTCCGATTACAGCGGCATCTGTACAGCGAACTCTGCCGATTGCCATGTTGGCAACGTGCAGGTGACCTGTGGGGCATTGTCATCAAGGCGCCGTCGTGATGTCAGCATGTGGCAAGATTCTGCACGCAGTGCTGGCTACGGCCTCCTGCAACAGATGTTGCAACAAAACGAGAGCAGTCTTGGGGTCGACATCCCTGAGTTCACTGAGCATGCTCAGAAGTGGCTGACCAATATGACACAAGAGGGGAAACTGCCGTCTGATCCCCGAGATCATCCAAACCGGTACCGACGCAAGCATTCTCCAAGACTCCAGAATCTAAATAGAGGTCATACGCGCAGTCGCAGGGACACATTTTCTCATGAGTTCACTGTGTCGTTCATCATGTACTACGAATTACCAACTGACCCAATGATAGGCGATGATGAATTTGAGGATAAAACACGGGTGGCCCGTGATACACTCATTATGATGTCAGACAAAGTGTTGGACATGGCAGAAGCTGGTGAATTACAACCTGATGTTGCTGGCTTGGACATCAGTCCTTATCCAAATATAATCTATATGGATGATGAGCCAGAACCATCATGTCCCCATGGACATGTGCCTACATACAATTTGGCCTGTGGTATGTCCAATCTTTTGTTGTAATGCTATTTGGAGTGTCCTTCCTCATGACGGGTTTTTCTGCTATTCAGGGTTTGACCTTAGCGGTCGTCCGCTCGCCAAATGAAAACGGCGGCGGGCGAGTCAAAACCCTTCCTTCAGTAGCCTGCTGGGCGAGTCAAAATATTGTCACCAATTGGCCTATACAGCCCTGAAATTACACGACGGCATCAACGGCAATTGCCGTCAATGCCCTCACCCTCTGCCGTCAATGTCCTCACCCTCTGCCGTGATGCCACTTTTCACGGCAACGAGTTGCTGTGCGTTTTCCCTGCATTGCCGTTGTGCCCACTTGTTTACACATAGTATTTACTACGTACGTACATGTACATTCTCACGGAAAAAAATATATCGTCGCCACGCTCGATTGCGCGACCGGTGGCTGCGCTGCTTAGACCAAGTTCACGCAACAACCATTTGGGAACAAAATAGTCAAAATTACCTGGTACTCATGGCCAAAATGATATAGCGGTTACCAGGCAATAGCGGTTACCAGGCAATAGCGGCCGCTTGGTCGTTGTACGAACTTGGCCCTTGCTAATACTTTGGTTGGTGTCAACAGTACCCACGACATAAACACTACGCCAGGCATTTGCGGGTACCAGCTAAAACGTAAATAATACATGCCGAGTCTGTACATAGACATGCATGCAGCGTGTGCATCGGATATAGCATTGACGCATCGATTGTCGTGTCGCTGTACCGTACGTATGTACATTACGTGGCCAGCCAGGGCTTTTGGTGGTCGTCAACATGCTGTCAAAGGGTCGACTAGCAAATAAAAAAAAGAGTGAACTGAATACTGCCACATCCAAATGCATAAAACCTGATGTTTTTTCGGGTTAACATTGTGTTTTTTATTTATTTTTAATTGGTGACATAAACTGTAAGTGTTGCAATACTGTTTTCATGTATTGTAGGCCTACATGTAATAAAACCCAAACGGAGACAGATAAAGGAAACTTTAGTCTTATTGGCATGTGCTGAATTGGAGTGTTAATTTTTCATTGTTTAAAAAAAATTTTTTTTTTAAAGATTGCCTTGGTGCCCTTCACGTTTTTTTATCATTGCCGTGATGCCCTTTGAAAATCTTAAAAATTGCCTTGGTGCCCTGATTTTTTAATGTTTTCATTATTGTTGTGTTCAGTTGGTTAGTAATAAAATATGAAATGAGCCTTCTTTTTCTCTGTTATTAGAATAGAATCCGTTATTAATTAAAAGAAACATTAGTATTGCCTCAGAAACAAATATGCACATAATAATAAGGTAACTGACAACTGTTGTTTATAATGCACGATCTGATGCAAAATGCCTAAATTACTAAAACAGTGATTTGATTAAAAGTATTTAAAAAAACATACGGGCGAGTGAAAAGGCTTGCGGGCTCGTGAAAAGTTTGGTTTACTAGCCCGGCCGGCGAGTGAAAAAAAAAGTTAAGGGAAAACCCTGCTATTTCACCAGTAGTTGCTCTAGTTGGTACACTGTTTGTCTTGCAGACAGGCAATTAATTACATGTACTTATAAAATAAGATATTTTACAAATTCATTGTCTAATTGCTTAGTTCAACTATTTGAAATGACTTTATATTGAAAAGTATTTACCTTTTTTCAACAAGGAAAAAATCAATGGACTGATACTGTACTGATCCTGGTGAAATGAGGATTCACACAGAATAGCTTTAACAGATCATGTACAGTTTTTACATAGGCCTATTGAAGATTTGAGATGAGTGTTTTTGGGGTTATTTCTCCACAGTTGGATGTGAGGCTGGCAAGTATTTTGATAATGATACCATGACCTGCAATGATTGTCCAGTTAGACAGTATCAAGATGAGGATTCACAATTTACCTGCAAGATGTGTCCACATGGAACATCAACCATTGGAAACGCTACCAGGAATGACATTGACTGTCTGGGTAGGTTACATTTCATATTTCATTCCTTTACAGTAATGCTTTGAAATGTTGCAACAAAATAGTTAGTTCCCTATAGGCCTAAGTGGATTATTTGATGCAACTTTAACTCTGTGATGTAGGAAAGTTAGCATATATCACTTGAGCAGCCCATTTGCATCCAGTAATTAACTTGTACACATGTATGGTTGTTGGAAACAAATGATAATAAAGCTGTGTCACTGAAACATTTTTGGCTGCCTATCTCAAAATATTCACACCGTGCATGTTGTTAGATCAATGTGGGCGAAAGGGCAGCAACAGTGCGTCACGTTTGGCATATTTTGCAGTCGATGTGCGTATGCGAGGAATATCACCAGCACTCATTGACTGGTAGAAGTACATGCATGCTAAGTACCATAACATATGTGCATAAAGTGTATGCACAATGCTCACTTGACGCCTTAGTGTCTGTCATCAAGACACTGGGTACATGAGTGGACTGAGTGGATAGACCCCTCCTCAGGGACTCATAAACCTCAAGAATGATTATTGAATCAAAAGGTGAAGTATATTTTACATTAATATAAATATTTATTCCATGCATGCATCCAGACATTTGTCCGAGTGGTCACTTTTCCAACACTGGACTTCGGCCGTGCTTGCAATGTGACAAAGGATCGTACCAGTCCATGGACAGATCTCTTAAATGTGACCTGTGTCCAGTCGGTCAGTCTACGGCCAGAATTGGTTCTGCCTTTTTCCAAGACTGTACAGGTAGGAAATGTGATTTCTTTCTTCTTTTTGACAGATGTAAATATTTGTGCAAGTCTCATGACTTCATGTTCACTTTCCCTATGAATGCTTGGATACCAAATACGACTAGTCTTTGGTCTGCCATGCAATCTTAAGTCATGTGTGCAAATATTATTGTTCCTGGATAATTCTTTCTCATTTACAAGCTAAAATTTCTGCTGAAAACTGCTAATTTTTTTTTCTTCAGAATTTTTTTTGCTAAGATCAGTTTTTTCTAAACATGAGAAAATAAATGAAGAAAGGCAGAACTTTACTCTTGAATGCTTTTTGAATTATTTCAGATGTGTGTCCTGCTGGGAGCTTCTCCACAACCGGTGTACAACCATGCACCCTTTGTCCCTATCATAGCTACCAGCCAGAGGAAGAACAGAGTTCATGTCACCCATGTCCAGCTGGGAAAATCACAACTATCACTGGTGCTACAAATTCCAGCCTGTGTCTTAGTAAGTAGGGGGACACACTAGTATAGGCCCATATATATTTTATGCCACATGCCTTCCCCATATTGCTGTTAATGCATAGGCCACTGGTCTTCACCGGCCATTAATGCATAGGCCACTGGTCTTCACCGGCCATTAATGCATAGGCCACTGGTCTTTACCGGCCATTAATGCATAGGCCACTGGTCTTTACCAGCCATTAATGTTCCCCATGTGATCACATTTTGCATCAGATTGTCCTAACTGTACCAGGCATATATTACCTGAAACAATATGCCCACATTTGCTTCTCAGAAGCTTCTCAAGGGAGATTAAATTTACATAGTGTGACCACAACCTATTTTATTGTAACTTACCACCATACAAACAGCAAGTCTTGAATGCTTTATACACCATATTTTTGTTTGTATTACTGTACTTCCACAGCGCAAACCTTCTGCTCTGACAACGTGTGTGTAAACAATGGAACGTGTGTAGAGCAGATAGAGACATATCGTTGTGAATGCCCAGTGGGTCTAACTGGCAGCCACTGTGAGACCAATGTGAATGATTGCCATCAAGATTCCTGTTTTAATGGTGCCACCTGTCTAGATGAACTCAATGGCTTCAGCTGTGTATGTGCCCCTGGATTTGAAGGTAACAAAACTACGCCAATTCTAGTTCAAGGGAAGGTACAACATTGGTAATGATTTAATTTTGCCACACACCAACTTTTGTATAGCACTGCATACTCAGTGCTGTCCGAGTGTCTATTAAAAAACTTCACAGGCGACTTGGGCAGGATTCGAACCCACAACCTCTTGCTTACTAGCGCAAACGTCTTAACTTCTCGATGATGATTTGCCAGCTAGAATCCTATATAGCATTGGGTTCCGCGATATTTATAGAATGATGAAATTCTTGCATCGGGTGATAAACAACTGATTTAATTTTGCCCTACACCGACATGTGTATAGCACTGCAAACTTCCCAGGCGACCCAGCGGGATTCATCAATCTATAAAATTCTGGTTCAAGGGAAGGTACAATATTGGTATTCTCAAAAAACCTAAATGGTCACAGTTTCCCATAACACTTGTTATAATAATTGCTATTGGCTAGACTTGGGTGATATCGATTTTTTTCATAATATCGCGATTATTATTTTTTTCATGCATGAGTGCTTTAGAGCCGATAATAACAGGGATGTACCCATTTACAAGCGTGTCACAATAAATTGCCAGTGCTTAGAGTCACGTGCAATCGCGCCGTTCATGAGTGCACCATGGCCATTGGCAAATTCGTTTGCATAATAATTATGTGGGCAGTTACTGCGTCGTGTGTCCCAATCAAATCATCAGCCCGAGTTCATGTGATTCACGTTCCACATGACTGGGTCGTAGTATAAACACGTGACTAGGTTTATTCCTGCATAGTACCATGGAGAATAAAACCATGTGATTGTGACACATCACTTCGGAAAATGTGACCGAGTTTGTATTGTACTCACACTATTTTAAATAAACGTCACATGGTTTATCAAGAGTAGCGTATGTGTTTTGTCACTAGACAAGAGTCCCAGTATGGTATAATAGAATAGTGTCCTAATTCCCAACTTTGATCAAGCTGCTGTTGATCCATACTTTGATTTATTTCATGTGAGCACAGAGCACCTGCAATTACTGCAAATGTTATTTTGTTGATTTTTAAGGTAACACCCATATTCTGCACATATTTAAAGATGCATGATATAATGTACTCGCCCATGGTGCGCCAGCCAGAGTCACAGACCACCATGGAGAGACAATGAGACGTAAACATTGTCTACGCATTGTTGGATAAAATACCCCATTTAATCCCCAATACTTAATCCGTCTGAATAGAATTCTTTGAGTGGCGGTGGATTTTAAACAACACCCTTTGTGATCTGACAGTCGGCTTACCACAGAAGTAGTTCTATTTTATTTCTCACTTCCGAAAGCTGAAAAGACTTCCCTTAGTTTTTTCCATGGAATTTCTGACCTGACTGACAATCGAGGTTTTTTTCTTCGCGATATATTTTTTTCATCGCGATTTGCCGATATCTTGATAATTTGAAAAGTTCTGGATATCATAATCGAAAAAAATATGGCGATATTTAATATTATCGTGTCATCGCCCAAGCCTACTATTGGTCTGTTATGATGTTGCCGTTAGGATTATTATAATTATTATTATTATTATTTATTCAGCCAAAACATTCAAAATACAAACATGTACATTCAAAGTAAGAAAGGGCATACATCAGGGACAGTCAAGATGAGAGATAAATTGTGTAACAAATACCAATCAAAAAGAATAGATGTATAGGTACGGTAGGTAAGAATGAGATGGGGAAGAGATGTGGGTGGGGGAGGGGATGAGGAAGGTATAGAAGGGGAGCGGATTGGGGAAGAGGGGAAGTGGGAGGGAGTTCAACAAGCAGAGTAAGAGACAATCCAATCTAAGATGGCCAGGATGAACAAAAGTGAAAACACTGTGACTCGAAAGCCTGATCATCCAATCCTAGGTTGGTAACATGAAATAACTTTCCAAACAAAAAATTAACTATTAAATTAAAACTATTAAAAAAATCTGGAAATTAAAAAGAACGTATATATTTTACATGCCATAATTCAGGGTAATATATATGAAAAATTAAATAAGTAAATAAAAATCTGCTAAATAAGTAAATGAATTTAAATGAAAAAATAAAGTAGCATAAATAAAATAAATCAGTAAGGAACACAATTAGTGATAAACAAGTAAGCAATGAAACATACAAACAAGCTGAAAAATGCATCAAAACAAAGACACGAACACCCCGACAAGATACCGTACACATGCAAACAGACAAGCAAAATTACAATTATACAAACAGCCAAATACAAATGGAACACAAACAACCATATTAAGAAACAACAAACAAACGACAAACATTCAGACAACACATTGTAAACAAACACATATCAAAAATTACTAACAAACTATTATACAGAAAACAAACAACCATATTAACAGACAGACAGGTAACACAGACACACAAACAACCATGAAAGAAAGGAAACTGACAGGTATAATTTGAAATGGACTAGTTGAGCAAAGAAATCTGGCTGAACCAGGACCCAAACCCGAGACCCCTGGACCACCGTTCCAGCACTGGAACGGCAATCCAGAGGTCCCGGGCTCGAATCCCGGCTCAGCCAAACTTTCCCGCTCAACCAATATTTATAACAAAATTTAGGTCAAAAGCAACTAATAGACAAACAAAAAAAGACATTTAACCATCAAGAAAATGTGCACATAATTTACGATTAAAACACTGAAATGAATCAAGTATCAAGGAGTCCTTAACGTGGATTGGGAGATTACTCCATATACGAGGAAAAACATGAACAGGGGAGTTCCTTAGACTTTGGGTTCTGGCATAATGATGATTAAATGAAACTGTGTCCAGGTGGCGGGTGTTGACTACTGTATGGGATGTAATACTAAGACAATCAATGAGGCCAAACAAACATTTAATGACAAATTGAACCGTGAGTTTGTTTCGTCTAGTTGCAAGGCTTAACCAGTTCAGTGTATGCAGTCTGTCCTCGTAGGTCATGGCTCCTCTCTGCTGGTTTAGAATTATCCTAGTGGCTCGTCTTTGCACTCGCTCGAGTTTGGCGGCCAACGTCACTGTATATGGGCACCAGGCAGGCAACCCATACTCGAGCACAGGCAAGACTAGGGTTCGGTAGAGTGACAAGAGAGCCTTTGACGATGATCCACCGGCGATATGCCAAATGAAGCCCAAAGTTTTGTTGGCTTTAGACACAACGGCATCGACGTGGTCATTCCATGTTAGATTATTGTTCACGGTTATTCCAAGATACTTGAAGGTAGGGGAAACTGTGAGGGGCATTCCTTGGAGAGTGTAGATTGGGAGGACTATTGTTTTTCTTTATGCTGGCGTCATGTGCATTATCTTGGACTTTCCCTGGTTGAATTTCATTCCATTTGATATGCTCCGATGGGCAAGAGCGTCAAGGTCCGACTGGAAGTGGAGTTCATCACTGGGCGAAAGAATTGGCTGGTAAATGAGGGTGTCATCTGCAAAAAGCAGACACTTAGATGAAAGGTTATTAGAAATATCGCTGATAAACATGTTGAATAGCAGAGGGCCGAGCACACTTCCTTGGGGGACGCCGGATGTGACTGGTGACCATGATGAAAAAGAGCCACGATACATAACACGTTGCTGACGCCCAGTCAAGAATGATTTCAACCAGTTCCAAGGTTGACCTCGTATGTTGAAATTGCAGCGAGTTTTTCTAGTACCGTGTGATGAGGCATCATGTCAAATGCCTTAGAAAAGTCTAGGCAAGCAATGTCAATTCTAGGTGGGCGTGGCTTGTCCAGGATTGAAGCCAGTCGTGAATGGCATTAGTTAACTGTGTCACACACGATTTTCGAGCTGAGAAACCATGTTGTTTATCATTACCAAGGCAAAAGGAGGACACATGATCATGAATACCATCTGCCACAGCCTTCTCAATCACCTTACAAACAACGGAAGTTAGGGCAATTGGACGGTAGTTCTTAATATCAGTTCGGTTGGCGGACTTGAACACAGGTGTGATGTTTGAAAGTTTCCAGTCCATGGGGAGAGTACCCTGTGCAAGTGAAGAATTCATCAAGCGCAACAATGGGGGAGCAATTGATGATGCAGTAGCTCGTAGGATTGTCGGTGAGATTCCATCAGGGCCCGGTGCTTTATGAGGGTTGAGAGTTAGCAGCGATTTGGTCAGAAATCCTAGATTGATTCTGATTGGAGGGAGTTCGGGAATAAGGAGAGAACACGGTGGTGGAGTCGATGTACAATTGACTGCAGGCGAATGAACTAAAGTGAAAAACTCATTGAAGGCTTCAGCAATATCAGCAGGCTTGTGGATCACCTTGTCGGCTTGACGGAAGGCTGGAGGACACTTGGATTTTCTTTGGTCTCTCACAAAGCACCAGAAACTTCGCTTGTTGTCCATGATCGCAAATAAACCATCAACATAGTTAGTGTAGGCTAATTTAGTCGAGTATTTCACCTGATTCCGGACGTTCTTGTAATCTAGCCATGCTGAACTGGATCGGGAGTATTTCGCTTTATTGAATAGTTTATGCTTTAGGTGAATAAGTTTTTTAAGATCTTGTGATATCCAAGGTGAGATCTTACTGCGGCGACACTGCTCGGGGTATGCTGTCATGGATGGCTGCTTCGAAGATGTCCATAAAGCCTTCCCAAGATGCATCGGGATAGTCATCATCCATAAAAGCTGACCATGGAGCAAGATGTAGGAGAGTCTCCAAGTGTGCCATGTCACCTTTTCTGTACTGCAGAAACGAGCGGATAACTGCAGGTTGTGGAGGAGCTTTGATGGCACTAAACAAGAAGGACACTGCGTGATGATCACTACAGACTGGGTTTGCAGCGGACTCCACTGCAGAAAACTTCTCGGGTCGATTGGTGAAGATGAGGTCAATAGTAGTTCCTATAGAGGTAGAGTTGCTTGAGGGTCGAGTCACATCTTCCACTATCTGCGTGAGGCCAATGGAATCAGTGATATCTCGCAGATTAGCAGTGGAAGTAGTATCAACTGCCAGTTGATATTAAAGTCACCTAGCAGGATAATGCCTTCATACTGGGGAAGATCCAACTGGACTGCATCACAAGCATCTTGTAAAGATTGCAAGAATGTTGGGCCAGAGTTAGGAGGTCGGTAAACAACCCTACAATCCATTTGGAGCACTTGACAGTGATGGAAAACCAGACCAGTTCAATGTCTTTATTGTCAAGGTGTTTGAGCTGCAAAGGGAGTAGCATGTCATTGACGAGTGCCATGATGCCACCACCCCGACCGTCACGATCGCGTCGAATAGATGAGTATCCCGTCAAGCAAGAAAGGAAATCGGTGTCATCAGCCATCATCCACGTTTCAGTGATACAGACAATATCTAAGGGGTCGAGTTCCAAATATGATTGCATGTCCTGCTGTTTGCTGCGGATGCTGCGAGCATTGATGAGAATACCGGAGATTGAGTTACTGTGAGTATTCTTGGGAGGTACATGTGGGTCGAGATTAGGGGCAATTCCCAGTGATGCATCATGGTCCGTTGGGCCACCGTAGATGTCCTGGAATGATGTATCACTACATGACATGAAGGGCAATAGTGGGGTGCAGCTAGGGCAGAACCAGTCAATTGTGCTTGATATGAGTGTTGAGTACTGAGCAAACATCAGGGAGACATTTCTGGTGCCAGTATTTGTTACAGTCTTCACAGAGGAGGGATCTTTGATTGCATTTTACAGGACGGTTGCATCCACCACAGGGATCCTTGATTGGACCTGGGTTGGGTTCAATGTCTCCAGAGACAGTCAGAGGGAGATTAAATGTTGATGTGGAGTTGGGATAGTAAGCAACTGGGGCTCTACCAAACTTACTGCATTTTGAAGTGATGATCTTCACTTCAGAGGTCCGCCATCTTGGTGTACATGTACATGTATGTAGAAGCTTGGTATAGCACACTGATGCCAGGGGAGAACAAAGGATGATTGGCTCTACACAGTTGGCACAATGGGTTCACTCACGCGTGCACTGAATAGGGCAATTGGCTTGAGTCACTGGCTGAAGATGCTGGAAATCTTGATGAAAATCACTCCAGATTTCACTCACCCTGACTGGAATTTCTTGATGAAAGTGATCAGTTTGATCAGTGATAAATACTCTGTCATGTGGTATATAATTTAACTCACTTTGAGAGCTATGGACAGCAAGACTAAGTACAAAAGTGAGAGCACAGCACAAGGCTTGCATCTTGCCAACTCCTGTCCTATTGAGAGCATCTCAAAACTTGAAGTAGACCTGTTCCATTTGGAAGTTTCTTTCGGGAACACAGTGCATTCCCGAAAGGAACATTCATTGTTCCCAGTAGGAACAGTAGCTGTTTCAAATGAGAACGCCTGATGTTCCCATCATACATATACTCATTAATGGAATGTTCCTTTTGGGCACTCAAATAGAACGCCGTCCTGCCTGGCAGTTTTCACAATGGAATGTTGGCATTCCCAAGTTACGAGACACTCCCATAATCAGTTATCTTTGGATATACCCACTCTCAAGTATGGACATCTACCTGTCTTTGTTGTGTAGATACAAAATACCTCCCTGTATCTGATAGAATTGTGTTCTTCCCAATGAGATCCACAGTAAAAACTGAGGTGTGTATCTTTATTTACAGGTGATGACTGCTCTATTGATATCAACTATTGCATGAGTGACCCTTGTGAGAATGGTGGCACTTGTAACAGTCAAACCAATGGATTCACATGCATGTGTGATGTTGGCTTTACTGGTACTACATGTGAAACGGACATCGATGAATGTCAGTCCCTGCCTTGTCTGAACGGCGGTTCATGTATCAACGGTGAGGGAGACTACCAATGCATTTGCTCTACCGGCTTCACAGGTGACAACTGTGAGACTAACATCGATGAGTGCAAGTCCAAGCCATGCCAGCACAATGGTACATGTATTGATGAAGATATCTCTTACCGATGTATCTGTGTCACAGGCTACACAGGAGTCAACTGTGAGATTGATGTGGATTTGTGCGCTAACAACCCCTGCGCCAATGGCTCGACATGCCAAGATTTGGATGACAGGTATCAGTGTGCATGCCCCCGGGGCCGTGGAGGGGTGCACTGTGAGCTGGTCCTGAATCCATGCCATTACAGTCCTTGTAGGAATGACGGCGTTTGCTCACAGGTACCTACAGAAGGATACGGGTACAGATGCCAATGTAGGCCAGGATTTACTGGAGTTCACTGCGAGACAGACCTGAATGAATGTGTGACCGAGCCGTGTTCTAATGGTGGCACATGCAATGATGGCATTAACAGCTTTGAATGTATATGCCCCCAGGGTTTTGAAGGTAAGTGATACAGTAATAATTTCAATCCAGTAATGTATAAATATCAATTCTATTTTGTGTCCCTTAAATAGTATGCAATTGCCTTGATGTAGCAGGGGTGTTGGTGTATACACATGTACATGTATGATGAAGTCAATACCTATTATGCCATGTGGTCTTAGGGCCAGCATACACTGTACATCAGTGCCCCCCCCCCCCCCCACACTTGTTGGCAAAATAGTGTCGGTAAATTAACAGAACCGGTATTTCTGAACTGAGTTTCGTGTCAGTAAATTAATTCCCAAACAATGTTTGCCCCCAACTCTAAAAATCCTGGCTACACCAGTGGTGTGTATATAGGGCTTACATGTATGTATAATGAGCATGAAGGTAGGGTTTCCAAGTGTAAACAATTTCTTTTCTTTTTTTAAAATTCTGTATACGTCCTCCAATAATGTAGTGTTTCTTTCAGGCTAAGTAAAATCCAATTAATAAATAAAATTTACAAATTACGATGGTACACATGTGCATACAGTTTGTATGCCTGCAGGCCCCTGGGATGCATAATTTGTACTGCTGGTTGACGTCCTTTGTTTTTCAGGACCCCGTTGTGATAGACGGAGTGACTTATGCAGCCCAAATCCTTGCCACCACAACGCACCCTGTGAAGACGAGGGGGATGATTACTTCTGCACTTGTCCAGCTGGTTTATCAGGCCGAGACTGTGAGATTGAGTTAGATCTCTGTCATGAGGGCGTCACCTGTCTGAATGGTGGCTCCTGTGCACTGTCCTCTGCAGACGAACTGTGCCTCTGTGTGGATGGATTTATAGGTTAGTTAAAATTCACTAATACTTTTGATAAAATCTTTAAACACTAATTGTAATCTTTCAAAAAACAGCTTTAAAAATGTCATAAAAGACTACTTGGTATAATATTTTCAGTACTATTACTAATAATAATAATGTTGACTTATATAGTGCACGTATCCACCAAACTGGTGCTCAAGGTGCATTATATTATTACCCCTGCTCATCAGGCTCATAAATCATTCCTGAAACCATCTCAGCTCCCTGGGGAGTTAAATTTCTGCCATTTCAGCGCATATGGGCTAATCAAACACAACAACCAACTCTGCCCTCACAGGTACCCATTTACCCCTGGGTGGAGAGAAGCAATTATGGTAAAGTGTCTTGCTCAAGGACACAAGCACCCCGGTCACGGCTGGGATTCGAACCCACATTCTGACAACTCAGCCATCAGAACACAAATCCGACGATCTAAACCGCTTGACCATGCCATTCCATGAACTACAAGAACCTTGGGTGAACCAATGAATATTTTAAAGGAAAAACCTTCATTTGCAATTTTAGTTTATATTTCTAAAATGAGAGTACCTCAGGCAGAATGATTTTTCAGGATGTTTGATACAATCAACAACTTTACACAAAATAGATGCTTTCAGGTTAAATTGTAAACATTTAATCTTTTGAAAAATACATACACTTAAGGCAGATAAAGAAGCATGGATAATTTTCCATCTTTTAAGTTTGTTCAGTCTTGCCTGATATAATATGTTCACATTATACGTCTTTTTCCTGTTCTGTACTAACAGGAAAGCATTGTGAAACCAACATTGACAACTGTGCCAACCAGCCTTGTGCTAATGATGCCATCTGTGTGGATGGAATCAACAGCTTTACCTGTCACTGCCAGGATGGATTCACCGGTAGTCTTTGTGAGATTCAAATTGATGAGTGCGTGTCCTCTCCTTGTGAAAATAGTGGCATCTGTCAGGATCAGATCGGCGGTTACCAGTGTATCTGTGCCGCAGGGTTTAATGGAACTCACTGCGAGAACAATAAGAACGATTGCTTCCCTGGTGCTTGTGATCACGGGGAGTGTGTCGATGATGTTGATTCGTACAGATGCAGATGTTATGAGGGTTACTCTGGCCGTCTGTGTAACGTTGACATCAATGAATGTAAATCCTACCCATGCGCCAATGGTGCCACGTGCCATGACCTGGTTGATGGTTTTATCTGCAATTGTGCAGATGGATGGGTCGGTGACCAATGCGCGATAAACGAGAATGACTGCAAGGATAAACCATGCAAGAACGCCGGCCGCTGTATCGATGGCCAGCGATCCTACACCTGTAAATGCCAACCAGGATTCACAGGCCATGACTGTGAAATCAACATCGATGAATGTCGCGATAATCCATGTCATAATCAGGGTCACTGCATCGATGGGATCAACTCTTTCACCTGCAGTTGCAAGAAGGGTACGAAGGGTACCTTCTGCCAAATTGACATGGGCTTCTGCCAGCCGAACCCATGCATGCATGGTGGGTCTTGTACCCTGACTGCGTATGGGTTCCTTTGTCATTGCCAGACTGGATTTGAAGGTGATCTCTGTAAGATTAATGTTGATGACTGTGATGGCCACCAATGCCAAAACGGAGCAAGCTGTATTGATCAGGTATGGCACCGCACTAACAAAGTTTTTTTGTGCTGAAACTGCTTTCCCTTCCATAGTTCCATGCAAGAAAAGACCATGGCAGTTAGACAAAAGGCAAACTCAAGGGCGTATTTTTTAAGAGAAGAAATATAACTAGACTTTAGGTGTTTGTCCTTTGGACGAACACAGAGCTGTTCCGATTATTTTGTTTTATGTAGAAATTTACAGACCTAACCTTCAAACTTAAAATACACAACGTCAATGTATTAACACTCACGATCTTTGCTGGGAACAATGGTTATGTCACTTTTAAAACCCGTAACTTGAGGGCGCTATACGTGATTGAATCTATATTTTTTGAGACTTTGGACCTCATTTTTTATATCTGATGCACAAACTTCAGAAAAATCTTAATTATATCGTTTTTGTACCCTAAAATATTGATTTTTATTCAGACTTCCTGTTGAACCGGAAGTAGAGGTCAATATGGGGTCATTCTTTTGATAAACTATAACATGGATGATGCCCGAGAATATGCCACAAAGATTATCAATTTCTGCCATGTGGTTCAGAAGATATGAATTTTTGAAGCAATAAGCTTAGAATTAATGCAATTTCTCACATTATGCACAAATGTAATGGGCTGCGAAATACGTATATTGGTCCGCTACGTGAAACCTCATGACGTCACGATGATGAAATTAGGTTTTTCGTATTAACGTTTTTGATTATCTACAATTTGGCTTATAGTTTGACCCAGTACAATAAAGTTTAGTTTTCGGCCCATTGAATTGTACACTGTAATTTGCAACTGTAATTTGCAACGGCAGTAAACAACGACACAAGTCTCACTTGTATGGACAAGTTGTGCAGCGGATACGTAGGAATTTTAAAAAGTGGTCCAGAACGTGCATTATGTACACGTGCTGTGCACAAACTAATTGGTCCTGATGCCGGTTAGGAATCCAATAGTCTTACGCATTAAATTCTTAAACTTGATTAAATCCCAATCCAGTAAGGGATCTATGTATTATTATGTGAATAATGCATAATGTGGATCTGTCAGGAGAACGGGACTTAATCAAGTCTATGAATTAACAGTATGGGAGTCATAGTGCCCTAATTTAGAACTAAACGGTGCCATTTTTTTAATAGAAATAGATTAATTAATTAGTTGTAATGTCCTGGAATTAACTCTTACCAAAAGCTGATGCGTTTTAATCATGATTTATGTAAACTATGACACGGATATTGAGATTATAACAAAAAGTGTGTTGGCTACCTATGAAAAATTTCCACATTTTCAGTGCATGTGTTTTGTACACAGTACAAAACACGATATAAATGATGTCATGATGACGTCAAACAAAACGTTTTAGGCCAAAAGGCACATCTTCAGTACCCCACAAATGTATAACTGAAAAAAGTTTGATGATCGGGTGTATATTTCTTGAGCTATGGTTATTACAAGATTGCCTAATTAATTATTCATGTGACTATAACTAAGCTAATTAATTAAGAATCTTAAACTAAATACATTTAATAACTTCATATCATAAGCTTTGATATGATATAGGATCTGACTCGTTCATATTTTGCCAAGTATAACTTTTGGAGTAAACAAAAATCGTGTACAAATGCTATGGTGTTTTGGCGGAAAGAAAGAATAATAATAATAATAATAATAATAATAAAAAAAAATAAAAATCTTGACGAAAACAAGAGCTGTTCCGCTGTAAAGCGCGGAACAGCTAATAAAAGTAGAAATGTTTACTCAATTCATCTTACTTCTTACACGGTCATTAATCAAATGTGGTTAAATGCATTAATTTAATTAATTAGTGTAATTCAGTTTCTTAAAATCTACCCTTTAGGCAAATCGTTACTCTTGTCGCTGCAAACCAGGCTACACTGGACATCGTTGTGATACACGTTTAGATATCTGTGAAGCAGAGCCTTGTCAAAATAACGCACAGTGTCTCTCAACGGGAAACAGAACTCACCACTGCATGTGCCAACCAGGTAACTTTTTTAAATATCAGTTTTCCTCAAAAAGTAAAATATTTTGTATCAACATGATACCTCTAAACCAAACAATTCATCATGTGTTTTTGGCATGTTATCTATGGTTATCTATGGCTTTTCGGAAATTCTGGCTTGCCCTAGCATACAACAGACGCATAGCCAGAAATTTGTCAAGGGAGGGGTGGCGATAATGTTTTGGGAAACAAGTACCCCCTGGAACAATTTCACCCAAAAATCATTTTGATTGAGGTTACAGAACAACTATCATCCCCTCCCCCACAAGCCCAAGAGTGGGGCAGTGACATCCTCTTTTTTCCCCCACCACTTTGGCTTTATGCCTGGCATACAAAAGCTCACCAGCTATGCCATTTCATACCCAGCTGCTTCTTGGCACTTTATGCAAAACACATGACCCAAGATTATTGAAACTTCCCGCAGTGAACTGTATTTTTAACCTCGCTTCTGATTGTGGCCATTCAACCTTGAACCAATAAACGACAATGACCAAAAGTAACTATGACATACTAATTACAAACAACACTAAATTTGATTTAATTTTGCCCTGCACCGACGTGTGTATAGCACTGTATGCTCAGTGCTTTCCGACACTCGGAAAGCACACTCCGACACTCAGTGCTTTCACAGACACTCGGAAAGCACTGAGCACACAGTGCTATACACACGTCGGTGCAGGGCAAAATTAAATCAATTGTTTATCTCCCGATGCAAGAATTTCACCAACACTAAATTTGTACAACTACCAAAAACAACTTTGTGACATTATAATTATTAATAGAAATGTTGAGAAATATTTACAATTTTATCCAAAACTTGTCGTGCCATCAAGTTACATGTAAATGTACTTACTATTCCAGTCATTGTCAAGAATGAATTGTTTTCCTATAAAGGTTTCACTGGTATGCGGTGTGAAGTAGCCATTGACAACTGTAAGCCAAACCCTTGCCTACATGGAAGCACATGTATTAATGGACTGAACTCTCATTTCTGCTTCTGTGAACCAGGTTATACGTAAGTTTGTATAGTGACTGTGTCATTACTTAGGCCGTGTCCAAACCCTTGCCTACATGGAAGCACCTGTAATAATGGACTGAACTCTCATTTCTGTGTCTGTGAACCAGGCTATACGTAAGTTTGTATAGTGACTGTGTCATTACTTAGGCTGTGTCCAAACCCTTGCCTACATGGAAGCACATGTATTAATGGACTGAACACTCATTTCTGTGTCTGTGAACCAGGCTATACGTAAGTTTGTATAGTGAGTGTGTCATTACTTAGGTTGTGTACAAACCCTTGCCTACATGGAAGCACATGTATTAATGGACTGAACTCTCATTTCTGTGTCTGTGAACCAGGCTATACGTAAGTTTGTATAGTGACTGTGTCATTACTTAGGTTGTGTACAAACCCTTGCCTACATGGAAGCACATGTATTAATGGACTGAACTCTCATTTCTGTGTCTGTGAACCAGGCTATACGTAAGTTTGTATAGTGACTGTGTCATTACTTAGGTTGTGTACAAACCCTTGCCTACATGGAAGCACATGTATTAATGGACTGAACTCTCATTTCTGTGTCTGTGAACCAGGCTATACGTAAGTTTGTAAAGTGATGGTTCATAACTTAGGCATAAATGATTTTAAACCAGCAAGTGAAACAAGGTCCCAGAAAATTCTGCATCCAGGAAGGTCTCTCTGAACATTTCAGCATATACATGTGACATTAAACTTTATTGAGATCATTTTTTACTCATTGGGAAACAAATGCACAATATTTTCTTGATGATGTTGAAAATAACAACCAGAAAATTTCAAAAATAAATATTGAATTGACAGACAGACCAACTTTGTGGGGTTTGGAATTTTGTGGATTGGAATTTAGGGATTTAACATGGAAAATAATTGTGAATTTGTATGTTAAATTTTCCTTG
This sequence comes from Zoroaster sp. YZ-2022, assembly GCA_029582265.1. NCBI lineage: Eukaryota > Metazoa > Echinodermata > Asteroidea > Forcipulatida > Zoroasteridae > Zoroaster > Zoroaster sp. YZ-2022. Next base: position 29,102,399 of record CM055831.1, read on the forward strand.
TGCAATTTAAATCTGGTATTTTCTACTTGCATTCTTGGTATTGCGAACTAGTCCATTTTTATGTGTATTTCTCCACTGTAGTCAACATGCTTTTTTATACAAATTTATTATGTTTATTTTTTTTATGCACGTAGTGACTTACTTGTTGCTATTGTATTCATGTCACATGGATTTTGGCCCTCGGACCATGATTTGTGATTTTAATAAAATAAATCTAAACTAATTAATTAGTCAACTTGACTCACCTCAAGTCCAAATATTCAGGGACTCGTTACAACTGTTGTGAAATGATGGTTGCCCAGCCGTGCCCAACAATGTGATATGAACCTTTGAGCTTCAACTTAGCATCTGTTTTTTAAATTTTTCTCTCACTCTCTAGTGGTGACCAGTGTGAGCAGGACATTGATGAGTGCCAGAGACACTTCTGTCAGAATGGAGCTCAGTGCATTGACGGCCTGAACGAATACCAGTGCAAGTGTAAACGGGGATTTGTCGGCAGATTCTGCGATGGATGTAAGAGTTTGTACACAACAACAAGCAAACAATACCACCAACAAGATAATATTATCATGGCTAGTCACACCCACTTTTCAAACTGACACAAAACACCAATCTGGATTTGTTTAAAGTCCCAAGCCCTCCCATCACTGTAAACTTGCATATAGTCTTGCATCTTTGTAAAATCTGTTCTCGCCTCACAATTTGTGGATATAGCTATACATTCTCAGGCCTGTCATTGTTTATTCTTTTAAGTTCATGTTCTTTTTAATAAACTTTATTTTATGGACTGGAGATGGCAGATGAAAAAGGCTCTCCCACAGTTGATGTGGAAATGAACAAGTAATGCAAAAAAATTGTGAAAAGCATGGTTTAACATTTATTAAGTGCCTAAATGAATTTATGACACAGCCTGACAATAAATCATTTTGGGAATGTAAAACTAAATACTGTAAACTGTGCTTCTGAAAAAATAAATCTTTGATATTCATATCTTTGAAATTCCACTCTTCTTCCTTTTTTTATTTGTACAGATGCTCCATCTAATTTTGACATGGTATTCAGATGCAATCAAACAAGTCAGTTTGTCACATTACAGCAAGCAGTCGACGATCCTTTGAAAGCATTCACCCTTACCTTATGGATTCGTTCAGACACACGAACACACGATGCAGTCATATTGTCCTATATGGCACAGGACAGTCACCAGATGCTACAGAAAACAGAATTTGCTGTCAGTGATCCTGAAGCACTGACAGTGTTTGTAAAGGGGTGAGTTTAACCCAACAAATCTGTATCAATTTTCACTATTTTCTCATTATTTACACAATAAGCTGAAACTTTAGTTGAAAGTTAGATGTTTAAAGGGAACATTCTACATTGGTAATTACCAGATTATTAAATTAACAAATTATTATCTAATATTGAGCCTACTTACTTTGGTGCACGTACATGTACCAACCATTCTGAGAATTTATGTCATCTGAAGCATTTCTATTTTAGAGAAAAAAAAGGAATTATGTCAAAACATTCCATTTTCTCTAACATGAGTACATGTTTATGATGAAACATTCACAGGTTTAATCTGTGAAAGTTCAGTAATAGTGTTATGATATACTTCTTGAAAACTTTTTTCCCTCACATGTATGTACTTTATGTACTGGTGTTTTGTAGCCAAGCAGTCTTGTACACTAGACTTAACTTCTTGTGGCTGAGTTGTCAGAATAAGGGTTTGATTCCTAGCCATGCTGCTTGTGTCTTTGAGCTAGACACTAATTAACTACAATAGATTCTCTCCAACTAGGAGTAAATGGGTGTCTGTTTGTTAGTGTGAATGATTTACTAAATGTGTATCAATCTAGCTGCCGGGGCTGCTGACGGAGTTGAGATGGTTTCAGGAATAGCATTTGCCCAATGACCAGGGGTTGTAATAATGTAAGGCGCTTTAATGCCTACCTTAAAGTACATATTTTTAATTCTCATTACTGTAGATACCGGTTTTCATCGTCAGTCAGTGTGAATGATAACCACTGGCATCATCTTGCCATCTCTTGGGATGAACACGGAGGGTATCTTAGGATCTTCAAGGATGGGCATCTCGTCCAGAGCCGCTATCACATCCGACCTGGTAGCCATATTAATAGCGGAGGACAGTTTACTCTAGGAGAACTGCATGGTTCAAGTGAGTTTCATAATAGACCTGGAATGCTCTTTCATTGCACCTAAAAAGTCTGTCCCCTGTCAACATAAAGTATTTATCAATCAGCTCCAATTATTGCACTAGATTTGGCTGTTTGTAATTGGTTTAATAGCTCAAAGCTGTGAACTTTTCTTGATTTGACCTTTTTGTCATGGACAGCCTCTACCCAGTCTGGCAAGCTCCACAGCTCTTTGAGTAACGTGAACCTGTGGGACACAGCATTAAATGCCTCATTGATCGATGAGCTCGCTAGTACTTGTAGCTCTGTCATGCCAGGCAATGTCATCGCAGCTGCTGACTTCGTGGACATGGCATCCCTTGGAAGAATCCAAGTCAACATGCCCTCTCTGTGTGACGGTAAATGTTTTGTCTTGGTACAATTTCAGAATCAAATCACCAGTTTTCATAGCTACCATTTCAACACTACTTTTTCCCAAACTGTTACCAAGCTACTCGGGACATCATTTTTTACGGACCCTTGAAGTCAACATTACAGTGCAGTACAATGCCCAGTGCTTGCTAAAATATTTTCACAAATAAAAAAGACATCCCGAATGGAGGCACATGCTCATGCCCATATCTAGATATAGCCACTGATTTAAATCTCAATTATTTTCCCCCATCATCAGTGGTGGATGACTGTGCTTCAAACCCATGCCAGTCAGGTAGCACCTGCCATGATCTTGTTGGTCACTACATCTGTCAATGTCTCCTCGGTTACACTGGACAACACTGTGAGGTAAACATTGATGATTGCGGAACAGGACCGTCGCCTTGCGGCAATGGCGGTACCTGTGTGGATGGCATTGAGAGTTTCACCTGTGAGTGCCCGGTAGAATTCTCAGGACAAGCATGTGAGCTGCAGAAAGGTAAAATCAAGCCTAAAAGGTTTTGCACAAGATTGTGGTTTCTGTCAATATTGAGACAGCATTTGTATTTGAGCCCATCAGAACAAAAGAACACGAGTGGTCTTAAATGGCTTTTAAGACTGAGACCTTTAAAACAGTTTTGTTTTTCTATCAATAGTGTTACATATTCCTAACTGGGTTCTTGATTGTTCATTAGCCAAACGCCAAACAGAAGATAAACACACTCAATTCTGTACAATTATAAACATACATTATAGCTTTAACAACAGTTACTTGAACTTAATATTTCATCTCTCTAAACCCATATATATCTCAGTCTTTGACCTATCACAAGAATCGTGTGAATACATCTAATGAAACAATACCCAAAGAAAAACTATATAAGACATCCAAAACTACTGCACAAACTTCCATATGGGTTGTTTTAGGGGCAGGGCTACAAACGGCGATAAGTCAATAGAGTTTTGTACCTAATTCTGATGTCAGTTCCAGTCCAATGCTCCTACAGCCAATGAAAGCTGACTTGGACTGGGGTGCTTTGAGTTCATACAAATTTTGTTGTAAATTGATATCTCCATGTACTTGCAGGGGTGCTCCAGCGTTGCTATGGTGCTGCCTCGGCACACAACTCTCTTGTACAACAATCTGTAGAATGAGTTTATTACAAAAGCATCTCCTCATATCTGCAAGTTTTCCTTTTTCCTCCTTTTGCTGAAAATAAAAGTTACAATGGATTATTTCCATTATTATAGTCGACGGTAGCTTCAATGAATGGAGTGATTGGGACGAATGCAGCCAGTCATGTGAAGGTGGCACCCAGTCCCATTACCGTAACTGCACCAACCCCAGTCCAACCCATGGAGGTCGTCCTTGCATTGGGCAAGTCAGTGATACTCAGCAATGCAACACTGAACCATGTCGTAGTAAGTCAAAGTTTTATTCAGAATTTGTTTTCAAAATGATTAAGATTACCTGAAAGTATAAATGGTAAACTGTGTGGGGGTGTGTGTGTGTGTGGGTAGGCCTTCGCGGGGTAGTGGGGACTTATAAGAAAAGGGTAGGCTATGACACCGTATCTGTGGGGACATTTTCATGTCCCCATAGCATTTTTGGTCCTCACAACTGTGTGTAAAAGCGAGTGTATGTCCCCACAATTACGGAAAAAGTGAGTGTGTGTGTGTGTGTGTGTGTACTTACACGCCATTCGTTGTGGGGTACCAAACACAATGGAACAATGGTACCCCACAGAGAATCTTTAGAAATGCTGGTACCCCACAGGGGAATTCAATAGAAAAGGGATAATAGAACGAAAACAGGGATAATAGAATGAAACAAAGAAGTACCCCACAAGTGGGCATATGTGAGAGTGTGTGTTCGAGCACTGGCCGCGTTATGGGGACAGAGAACAAAAGAGGGATCCGGAATTACTTAGCTGTGGGGACATTTTGTGTGTCCCCACAACGTTTTTAATCACCAAAATCCTTTGTATTTTGTCCCCACAACGCCCCGTGCGGGAATGTGTGTGTGTGTGTGTGTGAACGTGTACATCATTCGTTGTGGGGTCCAAAACACAATGGAACAATTGGACCCCACAAGGTAACTATAGAAAATCTTGTACCCCACAGGAGAATTATAAGGAAAAGGGATAATAGAACGAACAAAGGAATACCCCACAAATCAATGTGTGTGAGGGTGCGTGTGTGAGCGCATTCAAACCGGGGACATATAACAAAAGGGACAATGGTCCCCAGTTGCTCTCACAATGGAGAACCATTGTGTCCCCGGTTGCCAGGACAAAGAAATTTGACAAAGGATGTCCCCGATTGCAGGCGTTTACACACGTGTGTGTGTGTGTGTGTGTGTGTGTGTACAAAGATATTTCAAAAAGTTATCCGCGGATTTTGATGAAATTTTGTGACAAAGAACTAGGAGTAGAACGTAATGAAATAGGGTATACGACTTCTGGAAACTTTAATTTTTATGGGTTTTTCTCCTTGAGTTTGAAATCTATCTGTGTTATTGATGTTGTCTGATTGTATTTGTCAAATTTTTTTTGTGGTTGTTTTTTTGTGGTTTTTTTGTTTTTGTCTTTAGTCTATATTTCATAGGTAAAACTTGTAGCTTTGCATGGTGAAGAGGATAAGTAAGACTAATTGTGGTGACACCATGTGAAATTCTCAATTGAGTAGTAATTAGTTCTGAAAAGTTCATTCTCCTGAGGACGATCAGAGCATACTGATGGAAACGTCGAGTTGTAACCTCCAGTTCTTTCGGAACTAATTACTACTCAATTGAGAATTTCACATGGTGTCACCGCAATTAGTCTTACTTATTTCATGTTTGTTAGTTTTGTTTTTGCTCTGATAGCACTAGGAGAGTAACCAGACAGTGATTTAGTTGGCTTGTTTTATTATCTTACCTCGGGTGCTATCTTTGTTTGGTCTGGGGCTCTTGATTTTTTTGTCTTCTCTTGTTCATTCTTAATATTAAGAAGGTTATAAAATCATAAAATCTTGTATTTTGATGACCATAACAATTCATATTGGGATAAATAAGGTTCTGTGTCTCAAATCTTATTCTTTGTCAACTTCTTGTTGTCAGTTATCTGGGAGTTGGATTTTGTATTTGTCTAATTAGCCATTCTGACTGTTTGAGTGCTGTTCTAAATATAGACAAATACTTTGTAAAATTGTCTGTTGACCTATCAACTGTGCAGCGCTGGACACGAACTGAATCAATCCAAGTGTAGAAGTTGATTTATTGTATTCCCTTATTCAGGCCAGATAATATTGGGATTTATAAATACTCTTTGTGTTCTTGTTTCAGGCTGTAAGATCTTAAAGCGCCCATGGAAAGGGAACCTCGACTGTGAGATTGATAATGAAGAGCAGGACTGTACAATCTCATGCCGACCAGGGTATGCATTCAGCCGAGCCATTCTACCATTGTATCGTTGTGGTCCGTCAACCAACTACCAATGGTCACATGAAACTGAAAATAATCCTATATTAATCTTCCCCAAGTGTACAGGTCAGTCGACAATTATAACTTTCTAAGTTTGATATTTTAAAAGTTTTGTTTTATATATATAACAACTACATAATAACTACAAACACATTTCAAAGTTTGTGGTATGCAAACACATTACCACCTGATATCTTGTGTATAATTTGTTTTATAATGGTATCTCGGTTCAACATAAGAGACATTCTAAGCATCTAAGCAATACTTAATTCATTTCATGACTTATTAGACATCCATCATACTGACTAAAATAACATTTGACTTTTATAAATACATGTTTTTAGTAAAAGAAATGACTAAAAATACACCAGTCCATGTGGCTTATTCAGCCAATTCTCAAAGAAACCCATTGCTGTTTATGTATACAAATTATATGGGATACGTCAGTTGAGGTTCATTAAACACAATATGGGTAGCAACATACAGGGTTGTACTCGTTTCAATAGTCAGTTGTCTGGCAGCAAAAGCGATCAATACTTTCCTCCTTATATTTTGTATTTTTTTATTTAAAAATTCCAGCTAAGTTTCTTGATAACTCACTCAACCATATCACTATGCACAAAACTATGTCAGTCATAAACAAAAGAACTGCTAAATCAAGGCTTTATATACAAAGGATATGCAGATAAGACATGTACCTTCAGGGACTGCTGGACGGACATTAGAAACAGACTTGATAGAGTCTAACACTTGGTTTTTCTCAAATCTCTGAAAGACAAAATTTATTATTATAAAATCAACAGCGATTCTGACACCCACCAAATAAAGACGGGCCCAAATTTCCTTGACATATGCTTGCCACCAAATAATTAGCCACAATTACCCACCAGATAAACATTATAAAGTATGACATAAAAGTCAAAAGGTTCAATTCTATTTAGTACTAATTGTAAAGATGACTTTATGATATGACGATGTTAACCATTTTAGTCGAAACTGCACCATGTGTTTCCACCACTTTTGTTTTGCCTGCAAAATACCCATTCGTTAAAAGTTAAAAAGACGCGTTTACAAATGTCAGCCTTCCAACCGGGAAAGGGGCATGCACAAAATTGCCTCAACCCAAGAAACCTTCTTTGTTGACAGACCCTTCTTTGTTACAACCACCTGGAGAAACTGTGTGTCTGTAGTGAATAATGCCATAATTCTTCTGTCTCCAACAGAGTACAAGGCACCATCCAAGTTTGCCATGAAGATGAACATGGCATATAATGGCCTGTCCTGTGATGGTGTCAATGTGACTAGAGATGACCTTGTTCGTCAGCTAGTCACCAATGCGGTTACATCCAATCTGAACTCCGTTAAGTGTATCCAAGACAACTCATGCTCTGTGAAGCAGGCTCAGGTAAAACTGCACATTGTAGCCCTCTAGTGGGAGATGGAAGGGAGCACGACCCATTATTTTTTCTCAACTTGTTCACATCACTCTGAAATCCCTCTTGTTGTACATTCTTCAATTCGTCTTTCACATCAGCTAACTATTCGGCTTGTCTGTTATGCTCACTAGTCTGATCCCCAAAACCACCCTAGAAAGTTCTTACCACCGCTGGCTCTGGGCCTGCTTGTGAGTTATCGCACTTCCTGTCCATTCTTTGTATAAGTGATGTTGATTGATACTGAATAGGTGATTTTAATGGAACTGCCTGACCCTATTGTCGTACCTCCTCACTTTCTTACAGCCTTTGTCTTAACCCTTTGCTTTATCTCCTCTTTAACTACACTCATCCCCTTTCCTTTTATTTGATACTTCTTTATTAATCTCTTCCTCATATCAGAATCTTTCATTGCAAATCCATTTGCACTATTCTACTGAGATCTTTGTGTAACTTGTTAATTTGGCCCTCAGGTCTGCGTTTCCATCAAGGTTTATTATCTTCATGTTGTGATTGTGAACATTTAACCCTCAATCTCTCCGCTACTACAACTGCATCTACAAAGACAAGATTGTTATTTTCAGTAAGGTTATTAGTACTTACCATCCCAAGGAGTTCACTCACCATAGCTGACACATGGGTCAGCTTTTTCCTTGGGACCTGGCGCAATACAGGAATACTCCACCTACCTGTCCCTTTTACTGATACCATTACCTCTTTAATCCTCTTCCTAATCTCTAGCTCTTCCTCCGTCAAATCAATACTTGCATCTTCTGTTCCATCCTCTAATCCTCCACTCTCTTGGTCTCCCATACCTGTGACCTCATCTGCATTATGTGAACTCACCAACTCCCCAGGAGTCACATCAACGTGTTCCTCTTCCTGGAGCTCTTCAGCATCATCACCAGCCTCTGTCCTTGATATTAATTGTCTCATCTTTATTCACATTACTGATCTCCATGTGTTTTATACAGGTCAGCGGCTGTAGTCCACCAGACCCTAGGGGTCATACGTTTAGAAGGCACAATCAAGCGATTCATGTCACCATCTCACTGGAGCATAATGTGGACGTACCAGATTGGCACAACCTCACTAACGAACAAGGTGAGATGATTAAAGCCATGCATTAAACTTTTATTCCCTTAGTAACAAGATCCAAGTACTAAAATACATAAGAGTATATTAATATATGAGGATAATTTACCCTCATCACTTTTATTTTTTACTATTTTACAGGTGATTTTTGGAAATTTTGTTTTTAATCTTAAAATATATATTTACCTGAAACAAATACTTTAAAATGAAATATTTTACAAAATTATTATAAAAAAACATGGTTTAAAAGAAATTAAAAGTGCCTGAATTAATTTTTAAAAATTATTAAAACTGTAAAAACAATGCAAAAATGTATCTCTGATTTTTTTTTTTTTTTAAGATTTGAAATAGCCTCGTCAAAATCACAGGCAATTCCTCTTTATTGTATTAGTGACTTCAGGGGTCGAAATTAAATGGATTTTCATGGTAGCCAGCAGGGATAGTAACACAAATTTTTTAGTAGCCCTTATTAGATTTCAGTAGCCCTAAAAAAGAGCTTTAAATTTGTAATTCTTTATTCTTTGTTTAGGCCTATACATTGATTTATCCTCGAAATTATATGCAAATTTTATGCACCACTTGCAATACATCACATTGTTTTTATCATCGTAGTTCAACCACTTACGGTCATTCTGCCATGCCCTCTGGAATTTCCGTGTTCTTTTTTATTGTTCATAGGATCGACATGTTTCCTTGTCATCCCCAGCCACTTTGTTTTTTCGCGGGAGGTTTCACTCCTTGCAAAAAGGGCCACATGTGCTTCTGTACTGTTGATATTAGTTAGCGAGCGAAGCCGGCCGGCCCCAAACTTTCAATCAATCACTAATCAGGTAAACCGATTCAGTAAAGTATAGTGCGCAGATAATTATAACCCGGCATGTTCTTCGTCCTCAAGATTAGTTTAGTCAAGGCGGCCACATGGCACCCCCGGTGATTGCACTGATAGCATACAGACGACACGAAGGACCACCACAGTGCTGTGGTGGTCCTTCGTGTCGTCTGTAAGCCAGTATCCGGGATGCGACGCGCGCCTTGACTAAAGGCTACACTGTGCCTAGTTCTCACCACAGCAATCTGATTACCTGCTGAACGAGTGCGGGAACCAGTTCAGTATACGAAGCCGGGTGTGTCATTTATTGTACAGCATTGAATCACATTCGTATTAAGGAATTCATAGCCCTTGAAAATAATCTTTTTGGTAACAATATGGATTTGTTTTGGGAAATATTTATTTCAGGCAATATCGACATAAAACTATACATGATGCTGGGTAACATGTATGAATTCGATAACACACTTGGAAACATTCTTGATACATCATGTAAGAACCTTTTGACCAACCTTTGGGATGAGCGTATGATGTTGTTGAATGCTATAAATTGATGAATTAATTGACAAGTTTTCTGTTCTATCTATATGTCACGCTGCATGTTTTTATTCTTGTGTACTTTGTACTAGTGTTTTGTATTTTAAGTCTTAGTTTATATTTATTGTTTATGTTTTGTACTATGTTTAAGGATGCACCGTCTTTGACGTGTGCCACTGATTTGAAAGTGTAACTCCAATAAATTGATTGATTGATTGATTGATAGACACCGTGAAATTGTGCACATGCACAGGACCGAATATTCCGCTGCGCACACTCTACAATAGGGAAGCAAATTTTTAGGTGAGCAGTATTTTATGTGACACCGTCACAGTGCAGTGCATGCCGCGCGGTGCAGGACCGCAGACCACTGTACGATCAAACTCAAAGGAATCCATGGCCGATATAATGCATCTCTAGCATGTTTTGATGCAACGGCGAGTTGACAACAAATTTTTCACTACTGATTACAAAGTAAAGAGCTAGCCCGGCTGTAAATCCACTAGTCCCGGGCTAGCGGGCTACCGGCAATTTCGACCCCTGGACTTATAAGTTATTTCTTTCTTGTTCAATAAACAGTGACAAATCATAAAACCAGTTTGGTAGCAGCAAGTGCGCTTCGTGACAGTGTAGTGTATCTTGTCAACCAATCCACATCGGGTCATTTTGCTGTCAGCATTGATAATGCCATATATGACATCGACACCGAACAGACTGCAACCGATGGTTTACCCATCTGTTCACAGGGCATGGTGCGTGTCACTACAGCAGACGCACGATGCGGTAAGCGCTTTGGTGTTTTGTCTTCTAACAAAATCAGTTTAGCATAGGGGTAATTTCCTCTCCTTTCACCACTGTGGATCCAAGTTTGAACCTGAATCACAATTTCTGGGAATTTTTTTTTAAATTGGAACATTTCTTATTTTCTTTTAGAAAGCAAAACAAATGCTTTTAAATGAGATATTTCACACACAAAATTTCAGAAGCTTGTTTTAACAGTAATTTATTAAATGGACAATATTGTCATGATCAACAGGGCATGGAATCGGAGTACTAGTTTTAGAATTACTCAGTGACTGAAAATAATTCCCCTATAAGGTCATATTACTGTTAATGCTGCATTAATGAACCAGTAATTTTCAGTCACTGTGTTCATCTTAAACTAAGACACCGATTCCATGCCCTGTTGAAAGTGTGCTCCGATCGTGAAGATATTGCCCCAACAGTTTAGACATTCTGATTGGATGAGAGCTGCTTATGCGTGTATTTTCAAAACCATTTTTAATAGGTTGTTTAAGCCTGGTTGGTGTTGTTTAAGACCGGTAGGTGTTGTTTAAGACCACTTGAGATATTTTAAATATGTCACACACAAGCATCTCTGTCCATCTGGACCCGTAATCTAAGCCAATCAGAGTGTAGAAGTTGATACATTACTCACAGTATGTCATGGGCATGTGCACACTTTAGAGGCATGCCAAATACATGTACATGCTGTGCATGGGTTAAAGTTTCGGTTTGGTTTCTAAAAGCCACTAAGGGACAAGGGCTAAAGTCATGGTACAGCCAAGCCTTTGAAAAGCCCGGCCAGGCCCAGGCTTTTCCCGTGCCTACTGGCCTATATAATGAGCTCTGCTTGCCTGGGCTAAGCCCTCCAGAAGCCCAGGTTATGTTGATTGGCAGGTACTGTATGGTTACAGGATTAGGACTCACAAAAGACAATTAGGAGGTCAGGTAGCCTAGGCCTGGCCGGGCTTCTCAAAGGCTTGGCTGTACCAAGACTTTGGCCCTCCTCCCTAAACAAAAATGATAAATGATCACAGTTTTACATGAAACTTAATTGGTGTAAAGTTGATGATGGTATCAAATATCCCTTGAAATCAAGAGGGTTATCATTTTAGGCCAAAAAAGAGTATCCGGTTTCTGGTCTTCACGTGCATCACCTCATCAGACCTGCTCGCTTTTGTGTTTTAAACAACTTTTTCACATGGGGGTGTGAACTTTTGCTTGAATTGTGAGGGAAATTTGGTCTGGTTCCAGTAATTGCATACACATGTATGCATCACCTCACCGATTTTGAAGCCGACCTATGAGCAGAAACTGGAGACTATTTTGGGGGGACCTATGTGAAATGAAGATAACTCAAAATTATAATTCAAAAAGTTTTTGAATTTTATAATTTTCACCTGTATGTGTATCATGTATCCAGATTTTTAAACAATTTGATATATGTTTTTTCTGAACAGTTCCATGTGAGTCGGGATGGTATGATGATGGGGATGCTTGCCGTCCGTGCCCACTTGGCATGTACCAGACACAAGAGGGCAGCATATTCTGCCATACCTGTGAACGAGGACGTACAACTAATGGAATTGGATCATCTGAGGAGAGTGATTGTATTGTCCCTATTAATTAGTCCTACTTGTGGGTAATCAAGTCAAATTTGTTTTAAAGCCTTAGTACAATATTGTTTATTTCAAAAGATTACCTAAACGTACTTACTTACTTTGTAGCAAACATCCCTTGTCATATCTTTGTCTTGAAGGCTATCAAAATCAGTTTCCCTTTTTTGACAGAATTTACCTCTGGTACAGGAGAAAAATTTAACATTGTGGGATGCTGTTCTAGAAAATTAATGGATTTTTACAAAAATATAAAATGTAATGCTGCACAGGCCACAGGGATGCTATTTGAAAACTATATGTTTTGTTGTACTTTTCTGATGTGATGTGATCTGGGAAAACCCATGCTGGAACTTTTTTATTTTATATATCAAATTAATTAGGACACTGTAGTCTTTTCAAAACTGTTTTATGTTTTAAAAATGATTTATGTCTTTTAAAAATGTTCTCATAACTAAGGTGACATAGAATTAAAAAATTTCGCCCGTGACCACGCCCAAAGCCGGTCGGTAACTGTTATTCCCATTCATAAAAGCCTGGATCGATTTCGTTTTCAAAATGTAAAAAAAATATGTAATTTTTGATGAATAAAGCCAAATAGAATTCACGTTTTGGAGACACAGTGATCTTCATCTTCATCAATCTGATTGGTTGAAACAGCTGTTGAACAGCTGGTGCTGATTTTGATGAGCCAGTCTTTACCATCCGTTATACCCCCACGTGATTACATTTTGTCCAATCAGATTGTCTAAACTGTCTTGGGCATTTATGAATATTGATTCAAATACAGTAAAGCACAATTGTAGTGAGTTTTAGTATTTGTTTCCAGTATTTTTTC